>PDIM01010361.1:36186-60246 GCA_002811675.1 Ichthyosporea sp. XGB-2017a
AAAGGATTGATTTGAAAGATTTTGGAAATCTTAAAAAAAAAAAAAAATAAAAACTGTTTTTTTTAAAGTTGAAATTGTGACCTTTTTTTAAAATTAAAAACGAAACGGCAAAAAAAAAAAGTGATTAGCAACCAGCAACCAAATTAAAAATGTGACAATTATGGGACGAAGTTTTGATGAAAAAACAAAGCCGAAACATCAGAAGGGGAGAATTGCCGAATAGAAATTGGAACCAGCAAATGGGCCATTTGAGGGGGCAACAGGGAAGAGGAGTGGTCAATTAAGAGTTGGTACCATTTACAAATGTATTGATTATCCAAGAAAGAAGGAGATATGGTCATTAATTAATGCGGGTTTTTTTATCTTTAGATGGGGATTAGAGGGAGACAGATGATGAAGATGGGCAGTAATAATGATGATGCAGAGAGATTCATAACCATAAATCAAAAACACGCCATCATCCAGTCTGTCTGTCCCTGCTGGATGATGGATCTCAATTCTTCTTGAAGCTGTTTTGGTTTTCTTTTTTGTGTGTGTGTTTCGTTTTGGAGATAGTGGGTTATGGTTAAGATATAGATTTACTCCAGCAGTTGCAGAGGAGTGCCTCTGTTGCTTTAATAACTGTCAAATTATTTATCTCTTTTCCCTTTTGTTCCCGGTTGTTGGGAAAGACTTGTGAGGCTCTCCCCCCCCCCTCTTTTGTAAAGGGTCTAAAGGAAATTGACAGTCTCACTTTCCTCTCCTTTGAAGGATGGAGGGTGGTGTGTGGGAGAGGTGAAGAGGGTGTCTATTTCGGCGTGTGTCTATTTGCGACTTAGTACTGGAGTTATCTGGGTTATCTAATTTCTGTCAGTTCTAGGAAATTCCATGGCAACGAACCATGGCAACTAGCTATCCTTAACTACCACTTTCCTTTTTTTTGTTTTCTTTTTTTGATCTCTTTGTAGAAGAGTCGTATCCATTTTTTTTCTTTCTCCTCCCCCTCCTCCTGCTGCACCAGCCTCCTCTATCTCTGTGTTTGAGTGTACTATAGCGAACTAATTGGCTCTGCCCCTGAATTCATCAACTGATATTTTTATTTCAAATATAACAAGAGTCAAGTCCCATTATGATGCTTCACTATATTATCCCCTTCCCAAAGGATGAAGGGGGTTGAACATAAACCATTGCAAATATTCACGTTGGGGGACTGGTACTAACAGTGGGGGGGATATTCAATATGAACTTCTTTTAGGTCGCAGTCTACGTCTCCTCCCATCACTGCTCCCTGATGAAAGGTGTGCTCTTGTTGGCATCCAAAACCAAACGTAGAATTCGACAAAGGGGGTGTTGCTGCGTCGCTTATGTGCACTGCGATAAAATCACTAGCTCCATCTCCATACCGGATGGCCCAGTGGAACCTCCAATTGTCTTCCAGAGCAGATGTATTGTACTTTGTGAAAATGTTCTCCAGTGTGTACGGTACGGATGAGAAATAGGAGTTGAGGTAATCGGCGTACTGGGCCACTCCGTATTTCCAGGCCCATGTACTGTCCACCATTTGGAAAAGAATGTCATCATCATGGACTGAGCCTTTCACTAACGGGTCCGCGTCGTACGAGGCCAACTTTTGCTTCTCGTAATTTGACTCTGGCACCCAGTTGAGCTGATAGGTACTGTTGGCGAATAGTCTAATCTCATTGTTCTTCATGCTGACCATAAAAAGTCCTGGGATACATCTCGCACTTTCGTGCACATCGCCAATGGTACACAACGGAAGCTTATCCTGGATGAGGCCCTGGCCGGAGTTATTGCGGTAGACACCCGCCCATCCCCTGGCAGGGCGATGTGCCTGAAATTCAAATTCCACTATAAGGGAGCAGTCGCACAGAGGAGGGAGTCCTGCTTCAGGGTTGTCCCTGCAGTTATTACACTCGTCTGTTGTGAATGCAGAGCAATGGCATGTACGGTACATGCAAGGGAGATTTGAGCATATACGCGTTGCTGAATCAGTCACATTGGTTACATTGGAAAGCTTTACCTGCTGGATACTTGGTGGCGTATCAGGCCTCATTGCACTGTTAGATTGGGCGGCGAGAAATTGGGATGGTGTATCTCGCTGCCATGTATTACGGTCTTCAGTTGCTGCCACCACCTCAGGGGTCCAAATCAAAGGGGTGAGATAGCCCTTCTCCGTCCAGTTGGATTTGTGAAGTACATTGATTTGGAAATATGTTTGGGCAGGGGGGTACAGAAAATAATCTGTCCACAAAGATGGGGGCATGTAACCATAAATTGCTGGGGGGACTACAGCGTCGCGAAACCAACAAGTCATATCGGCGGTTTGATTTCTTCGAATGAGCTGGGAATCCCGTATCAAATACGTGTAATTGTATGGCTCGCCCTTGTAGTTGGCGGCCATATAAGTGGTCTTGGAAAGCGCAATCCAGCTCATCAACGAGCCAGCTTTGAACATGGACTTTTTCACAATCTGGTACATCTGTGTCACGCTTTTCGCTAGAGAATCAGGTGGATAGCCTTTAATAGTTTGGAATTTTGCGCAGCTGTACAGATATGTTCCGACCAAAGACTGTTCCCATCCAATACCCGCATTGAGGTTTCCGATTCTGCTGTACGTAGCAGAGTGCATCGCCTTGTCAAGAGTTGAAGAGAAGGAATATGTGCAGTTTACCAAGGCCTCCCCAGTTAAATTTTTTCTTACATTGCATTGGTTAAAGGCATCTACTAGTATGCCATAATCCCCCTGCACCACATAAATATTATTTTGCAAGTCTTCCCAGGCATTGCGGCATTCAACATCTGCTTCCATCTCATCCATCAGATGGGCCATTGTGTCCACGGTATCCTTGTATTCCTCATATGATGCTTTGGCAATGCTGTGGATTGATGAGATTGTCTGGTTAAAACCTCTTCCTGCGAGTTCGATGACTGCTTTAGCACCGCTTTGAAGCATATCCTCCGCCATTCCAAGCATTAGGAACGTGTTCAAGAACTCTGCCCCCACGCCCAGGCCGGCAACTCCAACCGAGTCCACGATATCACCGAACGCCGACGACGTCATATCAGAGATGGGGGCAGACACTTCATCATTTCCTATCTCCGATGGGTAAAGGCTATGCATTTGAGCAACAGTCGCGGAAGACAAGTCCAGGGAGGGTTCATTCATGACAAGCTTTTCTTCAACAATGGCATTGGCAGATAAAGGATCATTGAAATCACAGATATTTCCATCCCCAGCCCAGTTCTCTTTATAGACTTCATCTCCTGTACAAAAATCACCTTGGTGCTTTTCATCATCATCAAAATAAATCTCTTCGGAAACTACTAAAGGCTCGAAATTGGAGAAGAACTTAGTTTCATGGTTTTCGTTTTGTATATACTCTGCTGATGGTTGTCGATACCGAACATCGTCATTATTAACCCGCGTCAATTTTAAAAACTTCAAATCATATTTTGCCTGTTCTATCTGCTCTGCTATTCGGATGTTTTCTTCTTTCAAATCTTCTACCATTTTCGTCAGTTTTCTAGAGCCTCTTTCCACCTTAGCAAAATACTTTGAGCTTTTCCACACTTCTTTGTTTAATGTCTCAATGCTTTCATCAAAAGGTCGGGAATAGATTGACAATGCTTCATCAGAACTCTTATATTCCAGGCTTTCATATTCTTGTCTTACTTTGCTGTACTTGTTCGATATAGCGTTCATTTGCTCGTTAAAACTAAGTGCCCTATCATTCAATAATTGTTCTAGTTCTTCCTTTTCAGCTTTCGCATCCTCTTTGATTACGCTAATTTTGTACTTTGTTCTTGCATACGTAACACCGCCAACGAACATCAGCAGACCAGTCTCGGGCAGGCCCGTTTCCATGATGCATTTTGACATGTCGGAATAAGGCGACCGCCAGCAATTCACATTGCTGTCCGCAGACTTACGACCTTGCATTGCTGAAGAATCGTATGTGGGGTCCGCCATTGAAGGGCACATTCCTTTTGGCACGGCAACGATATCTCGACCATATCGCGCAATACCTACGCTACCCACACATCCATACTGAGCGAACACGGTAATTTTATCAAGACCTCCGTAAGCCAGTAATGTCACAAGGGCATTCCATCCGAACGGCAAAGTATCATTGTACAAGGAAAGCATAACTGAGCTGGAATAAAGATTAACACAGGCATCTGCAAATGCAGACTCATTGCACTTCTTTGTCGCTGGATTGAAATAATCGACTTGTTGCGCTATCCATGTTAGATTGGTTTTACTCTTGTCCGTTGGCAGTTTGCTAAATATCGAGAGCGCCACCTGGGACAATGCCTGCTTGGTCATCAAATACGCTGGGAGGCTATTGGACTCCCCCGAAGTGTAGATGCTGATGTTTGCCATGGTCAGATCAGATCCACGCTGGCCCTGGCCCACTGCTTTCCGTGGCAGTGCATTGGTGGGTAAGCTTTTCAGAACAGCAATAAGAATGACAACGCCAACAACAGTTTTAAATTGTCCCAATTTCATGATTCACAATTTTGATTTCTTCTTTGACACTATAAAAAATTCAAAACAATGTTAAGAGCTGGCTCAATGCGTTTGGTTTAATGGTTTGTTTGTATTTCCTTTTTATAGCCCTGCAATACATGCTGCGGTCAATATCCGACTTTTGTTCCGCAGCGGCAATCCCATAAAGACGGATTCTTACCGCCTCCAATCCATCCTTCCTGGAGGTAGATTCCCTGGGAGCACCGAGCACACCCAAGTATGTCATTCCACTCCCGGCACACCATGTATTGCGCAATGGAGTCTGGAGATGGCAGGTGCGGGAATAGATGTAGATATTTCTCCGTACCACTATAAACGGCACTTGCTATTTCATCATACCCCATCACCATCAGTATCATTAAATTATTGGAATATGTACCACTTCCCCGAACAAGATAGCATCTTCAAAGTAGGCAGGGAAGCTAAGTGACAGCCAAAAGATGCTCTGTCCCAACAAAGAAGCCTGTCTGTGTTCTTGACCGACCTTCGTAAAGTTGTGTTTCCTTCTTTTATTGATTTATCTGTGTCATAGAAGTGGGAGGGGGGGGGGAGGGGCGGGTATCGTTTCTTCGTTCGCAGGGAATAAGATGGTTTCTCATTTTCATGAAACAATGGCAAGAATTTTCTACGATTGAACAGTCCCTAACAAATAGAGGTCGTACATGACACTCACCTTGGAGAGATTGATACCAGAGAAGGTTGAAAAGGTCACACTTTCGGACTTGTAGATATTAAAGTCTTCAAACACAACAACAGACTGAAGGACAGATTCAATTTTGCTGGTCACATCTTGGATTTCGTCTACCATGAACTTGTTCTGTAGCCAAAAGCTTTCGGACGGAATGTCGTTGGTGTTTGTTGTAGTCGTACTAAAGGTTAAATTTCCTGCATTCACTGCTAGTTCAATATGCTTGCTATAGTCCACGGAAGCTTTGCCACTGTCCGGATATCCATACAAGCTGCAGAAGCCAAAGGTATACTCCTGATACCAATTTTCCAGGTCAATATGACTCTTGGGCTGATTATTCAGAGGCAAACTGATAGATCCCAGGTTAACATCATAGGTAACATCTCCGGTACATCCACAGGAACCCCATTCTGATTCCTCGGAATCTTTACAAATCGAGAAGGACTTCCCAGATCTGAATGTGGTGTCGGTTAGGCTGTAATAGTCATATCCACCGGATGTTTGGTATGTTTTGTATGCAAGCGATATATCCGAGGGCACGCTCCCGCCAATGACACGCTTGACCAGCAACCTATTAGAAATAATCATGAAAAAGTCCATTCCGTCGGGAAGATACGCCAACTCGTCATCAACATGCGTGGAAGCAGGACCAGGCCTATCTTCGGTCATTATAAATGTCGCAACCATTTCTTTACCATCTGTCTTGCTTTTAAACACAGAAAGTTTTGTCTCCGTTGGTGCAAGTATGGGGCTAACCCCATCTTGGAAGCTGAGTAGGTAGAAGGGATATGCCCTCTTGTTTGTATCTAGTGCCCTTAGCTGGCCAGTAACATAGTTTTCCATGTATGTTATCTCCACTGGTGTGGGTACGGGACTCTTGGACGGGGCATGCACAATAATGGTCACATCTGCGTTGGATACGTCAACATAGATCAAAGTACCATTCTCCTCCTCTGTGAGATACACCTGGTTCATCTCGGCATCGGTCTGGAAGGAGTAACCGGCCAGAGAAGAGGTATGATTGGTATATATCGGAGTACTGTTCACTGGGGCAGTATTGATCATCAAGTTGGCTACTCCAGAGTCCACGTTAGTGGTTAAGATGACATTTCCACTTGCATCAAGGCTCAGAGCAGGTGCAGCAAATTCAATGGTGAGTTCAAAACAGGACCCAGTGGAATAGAACCAGCTCTTGTGGGGCGTATCACAGTCTAGATGGTACAGTGTCCTCATCATACCTTGGTTGGATGCTGCCGGCTCTGATCTCATGTTCTCAAAGTTCTTGTTTGCTAATCCAAGTTCCATAATTATCATAATGTCCCATTGATCAGAACTGCCCACCTCTACTGAGGGGTAAGGTCGGTCTTTCAAGGATATAGCTTTCAAGATTTGATCAACACTGGAGGTGGCCTCATCACTCTCAGGGGCTATTGATGCATTATCTTGGGGACTGCCAATCACTCTTGCATTGGCTGCAGACATGCTACAAGGGATCAAGCCATAGTGCAATAGGAGACACAGTATCAGCACATGAAACATCATCTTTTTTCAGTGTTGTTAATAATATCCTTGTAGTATCAGATTCCCAACTGGCTGTTGTTCAGATGTGTCGATTATAAATACACTTGTTGTGGATTGTGTACAACTGTTGCTTTTATCACGTCGGGGTTCACCCCTCGAATGAGTTCTATCCCAAAACACACTTAACTACACGAAGGATAAGTTTTCTTTTGTGCAAACTTCGCTTTTTCGCTCACACATTTTTAGCAGCTCGGTTAGCATGTTCGTTTCCAACTAAAATAAGTCCATGTTAATAGCGCTCTTCTCTTTGTCTGTATTTGTCTGCAGATGCACCATCCACTCTGGGGCTATCATTAGGTAGTCAATGAAGGAAATGGCAAGCTTCGTGTAGAGGGAAAATAAGAACACACTGAGATACACAAGAGATCACACACCTTACCACATATGTAGTCTTAAGTGTTGACACATGTTACGCAATAAAGCCCCATTATTCCCAAACACATATCCATCCTTCCCCTTCATCTCCCTCCACATCTCCCGCATCTTTGAGAAAAACAAACCCTGAAACCTCAATGCTATAAATAGATAACAAAGGCGAGATTTTTAAAGGTAAGTAAATAACTTAAAAAGGTGGGTCTGTTAGCCTCTGGCATTGGAAATATTTACGATTGATTAATAGATCGGAGATTTAACAGGCACATTGGGACACAACTCCGCAGTGCACGTGGGACAAGGACCTCTACAAGGGACACTACTAGAACCTTTGGACCCCTATCATTTATCAATATCAGGAAACACCGGGAGACGGGAGTAGCGGATTTGGCGGTTTATTGTTCATCAACTTCTCAGTGTGCATTGCTGTTGACATTTCAGGACAGGGGTTATTAACATAGTGAGCCAAAAAAAAACAGCCCTGGCGTTAAACTTCAGATGACAGATGGCGTGGCGGTTTGTACTTTTGTACTTTGTGTAGTTTTAGAAGCCTCGGAGAGAAAGAGAGGGGGAAAGGGAGAGAGGAAGAGAGAGAGAGAAGAACAAGGGATGAGGGGGGGGCGAGTAGAGGATAGAGGTATATTGTTATTCGGTTGTTGGTATTAAATGTGCTTTTGAAAAAATTATTAAGGCATTGAGATTTGCTCATCTGATTTAAAAATTATTAGGAAAGAATCAAATTCAGACAAAAGAAAACAACTATGGTATCCGCTTACAAGAGGACAAACTCACCTAAGAGCGTCACTCTTGCTACACTTGCCCTGTTTGCGCTACTCTACCACCCTATAGGTGCAGTGCCGGTTGCACAGCCTCTTGCCCCAAGGATTCCTCAATCCGCCCTTTCCAGTGCCAATGTCACTTGGTATACCTCAGGGGCTTTTGCTTCTTATAGCACCTGGTCTGTAACCAAACGGGCTATTGCCGGAATAGCACTCCAACTGTATTCTCGCCTCCCTGCTAACAAGACGGGTATGAATGTATCTTTTGTTCTTCAAAATATTGACCCCAATTCAGCTCTGAATGAAAATACATTCTGCAACAAGTCGCGCATCCAGGATGTTTGCACAGCCTTCCTATTGCATTCCTTGTTGACAACGGGTCAGTTGGAGACTATTCCTCTCTTCTGGCCCGAGCTGGTGCTGAGTTTAACGTTTCTTGGCTCACCTTTCATTGTTCATTTTAATAAGTACGGATGTGTTGAAAGTGTCTCGCTTTCTCGAACGGGGGTGGATCTGGTCACCATCCCCAAAGATGCCTGCCCGCCTCTCGCTTCTCTTCAAGATGACGATACGCCCTTATCAAGCGACTCATCCAATTGTTGGCAATTGGTGTACTCCTCCAGTTTCTTTACCAAAGATGCTTGGGCCCGATGTATCCTTGAAAACCCTGTCTTAGAAATTGTAGCCTCTGGCCTTCTCATCTCTGGATCGAATGCCTATGTGAAGTGGAAAACTGGGGGCGTAAAAGAGGTTTGCGAGCGCGAAAAATCAATTTTAGAGGACGACCTTCAAAGGCAATTCAGCGACAACAGCTTTGATATTAGCACCTTTGAGAAAAATTTGCAAAGAACTGAAATGAAACTTGAGGCGCGTCAAAATTATATCACTAATGCAGAAGATGTCATCACATCAAGGGGGAAAGACAACATAGCAAATTTGAAGGCTGAATTGAAGTCATATGATGGAAAAATTGAGAACACCAAATATGCGATGAAGAAATGGGCTAAAGAGTATAAACAATTGGAGAAAGAGAATAAGGCCTTGGTCAAAGATTTGAATGAATTGGAAGGGCGCATAGAGGCTCAGTCAGATATTATGGTGTATGAGCTTATTGATGACTATTTTGATCTTCAGTCCGCGAATATAAACATCCCAAATGATGAAGTTCAGGACCAAAATGAAATTAAAGACCGTGTCCAGAACGCATGTGATTCGATGAGTAGAACTTCTGTTACAGACTCTTTTAGTTATGATGTGGGAACATGTACAATGGAAATGGAAGATATATCCGGAAATGCCCTTGGAAATGATGCAATAACAAATGCCAACTTGGTGTCAAATCAAGATGTAGTAGATGAATTTGTTGGTCAGTACCCAGAGTTGGATAACCTTGTTGGACGGGATGCTTCATTGGAAACATCTGATACGGTTGCCAGTGCATTTGGAAAAGGTTTCCAATATGGAGTATACTTTTCCACTATTTTCGAAGCGGTAGGCGGTTTGGTTAATATGATAATTATGTTCCACATTGCTGAAAACTACATCGAAGACATGGTGAGAGAAATCAATCACTATCTCCTACGTGGATTTAATGCCACCGAACATGCATTGGAGAGTCTTGCCATTCAACAACAGAAGGAGTTCGAGGCCACTATGGACACGGTGAGCAATCTGGTTACCACAATCGATTCAGAGCTGGACTGTCACAGTGCGTGGGAAGAGTTCCGAAACAAGGTTTATGTTCTGACAACAGACCACGAAGCAATGAAGAGTAACTATCAGCTCTGCAAGACTAATAATAATTTCACCGGGGCTGCTTACTTCAATTGCTAATGGAACAATGGTGTACAGGAGCGTCAGAACAATCACTGGAATGTCTACCTGGAAATGGCCAATGCAGCAAAAAGCGATTGGAAAGAATCCCTTCCTGGAGCATACATATGGAACTGTGCCCGGATGGCCATCGTGAGCAAGAAAATGGCCCCGGACCAAGTAGCTAATTTCCTCGAGCACGCCTTCACTGTTGTTTTGCGCATGACTCAAATTTCAGGTCTTCTCTACCAATGGACTGCATCCATCATGACAGGTTATTCAAGTACGCATCCTTCCAGTAATGCTACTAACGCTGACTACTCCTCACAGGTCCTCCAGGGACTTGACATTAGTGTAAACAACACAAAGCAGTTAAAGATGTGGCTGGTGACAAGTGTTGTGCCCCCTGCAATTGCTGGCTACCTCTCCCCCAAATGGTGGACTTCTGTTGGACTCCCCCCCCCATCCATGTTGCACTATCAGATTCAGCCTCTGAATATCTCCACATGGAGCCCTCGTGGCCACTTGGCGGCCTCTTTGTGGCTACCAGAGGTAGAAGCAGCCGATGCAAACAAGCATACCACCTTCGCCGATGGATCTAATACAAGTACAAAAGGGCACCTCGATCCTCCCAGTTTCCAAGTGATCAAAGTGACCAATGTAACCAACGCTACCGAGTATGGGTACAAGCTGTGCAGAGAGCAGAATTGCTATCACAGGATATGTGAGTGCGTGGCAAAGACACTGGAGGAGTGTGTGGATGGAGAATGTTCCTATGTTATTGAGTTTAGTTTCTCCTCCCAGCGGCCTGCGCGTGGATGGGTGGGAGTTTACAGCAACAGCTCAGCCCCAAGTGAATCTTATCTTCCCCCCGGTCTCTCTGAATGCTCAACTCGAGACACAGGTCCCGGTGATGTGTGTCTGCCTGGCATGCTCATTCAAAACTTGCCCGAAAATCGTATCAAGCTGTGGGCCAATACCTCGTACTCGCTCCATTTTCCCACAGATGATCAGTGGGAGTACACTCGCTTGCTGCAGAGTGACACCACTGGACACCGTGCGGTGAAGGATACGCTTCTCTTGCAAATGTGGGAAAGCGACTGGGCGTGGAAATATGGCGATGACATCTACAGTGACTATCTGTCTAAGTACTTTGCGGAGAAACCGTCCTACATAGAGAATCTGTACACAGTCTATTCCAATGCGTCTCATCTCGGGACAGACGACCAGTGGAGATTTCATTGGGCCCTTTCGGATGGCTTGAGGCATTACCCCATCCACGTGAAATATGCCCACACAGTGTTTAATTCAAACTCCACCTTTGGTTTTTCTTGTCCTCAAGGATTGTCCCCTACAGATGACGACAGGGGAGCACGTGTTTCGGGTGACGCTATGAATAGTCGTGAGAATGGATGCAGCTTAACTCAAAAACGTTTGGCCTATCCTCCCCATCTCTGATGTACTTACCAATTGTGTTCAAGAAATAACACCCTCTTTGGTATGAGAATACATGTTGTTTTCGTTAGGTCTGTGTTTCTCTATATCTGACAGCTGTGAACAACCCGGGGCTGCCTACGTGCTTTACTACTGTGAAGTTAGGCCTTCGGTTAGGCCCTTTCCGTCTGAAGCAAATAAAAATAATGAACACATTGGACTCTGAAGCCTGAAATGCAGAAGCTCGAGGAAGCTGTGAAGTTACGCCCTTTCCGTCTTTGAACCAAACCCTTTATAAAAGACGTAGTTTTTGGAGTTTTTCCACCACCTTTTCATTCAGTGTTTTATTGGGCAACCACACCATTTCCCACTCATGTATTGGCTGCCAGTTGTTGATTTTTTTGACTAAGATTGATGCGGTTGATGAATGTTTTGAGAGTTTCGAGCTGTTGAAAAATATTTTTCTTTTTTCTTCAAAATAAGAATCAAAGTAAAGCTAAGAAGCTGGTAAGGAGCGCCACTGCTATAGCAAAGGGACCAGATAAAAATGGTTGGCCAAATACTCGCGTAGCGCTGTTTACCATGAAGGAATCAGTATAGTTGACAATGCACTGTCCTACGGCGACATTCTGTTCCACTTCCATGCCTCCACTGCTACAGTTCCTGTTAAAGAAGGTGAACGCATTGACAGAGTTACCAGACTGCACCAGGGTCATACTGTTTGTTCCTGCTTGCCAGCAGGTAGTCGCATTAGATATGGCCGTGGAACTTTCGTATTTTCCAGTGCAATTGGTACTATTTTCATAGTAGGCTAGCGATAAAGACCCTGCTACCAGCTGCACGGGCAACAGGAGCAAGCATGCAAACATAACACAATTCCTAATACTCATGATTCTACCAAGCAAACAAACAAACTACAAAATCACAAAAAAAGATTAAATAAAAACTTGATTGATATTTTCAATGAAAAGGGAAGAACAAAATTAGCGGCTCACACTTTATAGTCCAGCTTCACTAAGAATTGTTTTAGCTGTGTTGCACAGGTTACATAACCCCTATTATCCTGGTTTTCGTAATTCCAAGGACTTCCCCCACCCCCAATCAAACATTACTATCCCATGACAACAATTACCGTGTACACTGAAATTGTACATGTTAGGCTCTTAACTATAGGCTCTTAACTATGGAAGAGGAATAGATCCTACATGTATGTATTAATGCGACTATTTTCTTCAGCCGTTTTCCGACACAGACAATCACATTCATCATAAAGGTACGTGTAGCGATAATTAGGGGTGTACACGAAGAACATGTACACTAGGCCAGGATTAGCCTTTAGTACAGTAATTCGCTCTTCATTATCTCTGGATCCCTCAATATTTTCTAATTCCTTCTTCTCTTCCTTCTTTTCTTTTTGAACCCCGGTTCTGCTACTTCGTCATTACTCATTACGCATTAGTCATTACGCTGTACGCATTAGTCATTACGCTGTACGCATCCTTCAAAGGGTCTCCCTTAATTGCAGCTTATCCTTATCTTACTTTTAGCCCACACCTTTAAAATTTCTGCTTCCCTTGCCCATAGCCCCGTTCTTTGACTTTTATTTTTTTTTTTTTTCATCCACAGTTATGGACGCGTTTATTCCCTTTTAAAATACAAATATTCTAACATGCCAAGTTAATTACCATAACTCTCTCCCCCGAGACCCACAGCCAAGCTATGTCTACAGCTCGGCCCAAGATACTGTGCCAGAGTTGTTTAAGTGCCGTTATCCTCCTCCTGTGCTTTAGGCCGAGCGTTCCATTCCCACTGAACGTTTTGTATAAGTTGTTCAACGTTCGGTCCTTCCTCGTCAAAGAAACCATTTCTCGCTTTCCAAGCAGTAGCAAAACAGTTTACAGTCCATCTTGGGCAGTCCAGAAAGAATTCCATAACCGTATCCCGCCGTGCATTGGCCCCGAGGGAAATTAGGCTGAGGATCAGTGTGCATGCGTTCAGGTGGTTTATCGTCTCGTCCCTCTGGTTATTACAGAGGGGGCATTTGAGCGACTTCTCCGGTTCTCCCTGTCCTCAAATTTTGTTCCGTAGTATTTCTTCTGTCGATCCGCAGTTTCCTTTGAACAAAGAGCCAGCAGTATTGTACGTACAGCCCTTTGCATCTACCTTTAATAAGCTGCCTGAATCTGACAAAGAGGTCAGACAGTTTCTTTGCGTTGATGTTCCAGTCCCTTATGATCCTATGCCATCGTCTCGTGTATTTTGGGGTCGGGTTGACACCCCCCTCAACTAAGTCTTTCGGTCTAAGTATTAGGGCGTCTCTTTCCCCCACTATACAGGCTCCAAATCTTCCCACTGATGGTAACTCTACTGCGTCTGCCACCGTCAGGGTATTTCCTGGATAGACCTCTGTTACGAAGCCCGACATGGAGAGGCAGGTGAAGAGGTTGTCCCGTTTCCATCCCTCTGGATATCACCCATTTCCATATTGGAGTTCTCAGTAGATCTTCTTTCGGACAATCCTCGGGATCCCTCGGCTGGGCCGTCCTGCCCGTTTTCACTTCCGCTCGACTGTATTACCCCACATCACAAGATCCGCAACAAGGTTAACATCTTTGAATTGATGTATTTGTCTATCAGGAAACAACAATCTACTGGCTCTGAAAATGTTCAAGTTGGATATTTTTGGCATGGCATCTGACATATATCTGGAAATCTCCCCAGAGTATGAGTCAAAGTTAGTACTGATATACCCAGTGTTTGTCCAGAAGTTTGTCCATCCTGAGCTACTTGGCAGATTGTTAGTGGCGTCCGTTTTTCCTGTGATAATAACTTCATCCGAGCTGCTGGAGATACCGAATGTGTATGTGCTTGAATATGTTTGGGTGGCACTCTGAGAAGACGTACTGCACCATGCATCACAGTAATTCACTTCAGTGGAACTTCCCATATTAAATGCGAGCTCTTTTGTGTTTCCTGTGCTTTTTTGCTTCATCCCTGCCGGAGTAACTGCCGCATCGAAGTGATTAGTCCAAGAGCATGTAAAGATCCAGTCCGTCAAATGACAGCCATTGATGTAGTAAGCCTTGTTGAATGTTGGAAGGCTTCCATCAGTTACACTGTAGATTCCTCTCGAATCGGCTGTTACCTTTAAGGCTTTGACACCCGTGAATGATTCCTTTAGGACATTTTGGTAGAAATTTTGATTGGTGATGTACAGTGCAGTGTCAAATCCATCCGGCACCAGGTTAAACTCACTTGGCAACTTCAGCTGATAATCTGGGAGATTTGTGGTGGTGGTTTGAATAAACAATGCAAGGAATCCATCCCCATTGCCGGGTCTTTGCGCATCTGGGACGATTGTCATCTTGAACATTTTGGGATTCAGAGAAGGAATGATGGTTGAGTTTTGATTGACAATAACAGTACCCAAGACATAGTTCTTATCGTGGTAGTTTTCAATAAAGAATTTCTGGATGGCCACTTGAAAATAGGGAACCACTCCAGGATCCACACTTGGACCAAAACTTACTGCAAATTCAGTTTGTGAGATGTTCAGTGCAACAGACACGGCGTCCGCCTGTCCCTTAACTTTATCCAAGGTTATTTTTGCAGTCATCGCACTACCAGACACATCGAGGGTTGTCTCGTTACCATTCCATCCAAGATGCTTCAGTATAGTGCTACCGTTCTGAAATTTGAATCCCATCCCAAGTTCTTTACGAGTAGGATCAAAAAAGAACTTTGGTGAGCCCAGCTTCAACGAAAAGTAGTAAAAGGTTCTGGGGTCATCTGCCCACCACATATTACCAGTCAAATTGGCATTGAATTCCGTCATCAAGGTCTTGTCTCCTTTAGCGGCTCGCTCGGCAAAGAGACTGTTAATTTTAGAGATGGATATAAGCGAAATGATGTCTACATTGTCATTGACAGACCCATAGGCCGTAAGATTATTCAAGGTATCAGTAGAAGATTGAAGAACTGTTTCTTTGTTACTCATAGTAACAAACATATTATCCTTTTCATTAAAAAGGGAAGAAAACCGAGACACCTCATCCTCCATCTCGATCAATTGAGTCTGTTGCTCTGCGTTAAGACTTTTAAATTGTTCCTTGTAGGAGACATTGTCCACGTGAGGAGCAGCATTAGATTGGTTCAGCAAGGAAGCGAAGCATCCTAAAAAGTAAAAGAGTGCGACACAATTAAACTTTTTCATATCTGATTTTCATTTGTAATACTTTTGTTTGGAATGAATCTTGACTCGTTGAAGTAGATTTGTTTAGTAAAGAAAATCAAGGGCACTAGAAATGAAACAAATTCAATTGCTTAGTTCCATCGATGAGGAAATCTCCTGACAAACAATCCAATGCTTCCTATTTATCCATGTTTTGAAAGCTAGAAAAGTTCCATGTTTTTTAAAGGCATTTTTTCAAAGTCCTATATGTTGCCTGGCAAGTCTTTAACTCGACAAAAAGGTTTTAAAAAACAAAGGAAGAGCTTCCCGGCCCCTAAGATCGCCCAGCCTTCGTGTGTTCCCCAACCCATTGGGTGCCAGATTTGAAAGCCCTTCGCCCTGACATTCGATGTCCACATGAAAGAGCTGTAGCAAAAAAAGGTAGAAGGGTTAATTAAAGCGAGTAGAGCTGGTCTTTGTGAACAGTGAACAACTCTTTCAAAAATTTCTCCGACATCAGTGTAAGTGGAAAGTCCCCTCCCAAAAGATCATCAAACAGGTAATTGGTCACCTTTGTTACCTAATTTAGCCAGGGAGAGATTCTTGAACAAATGAAGATGGCTTTTTCGTTTCGTTTTACTATTGTATCGTCCTAAAACTAACCGTTCTAAAACTAACAATCTCCACTGGGTCAAGCACCATCGTGTCTGCCAATTCTTCATCATCATTAGTTAAATTTGGTCATGGATAACACCACATATCTATACATGGGAGGGTGTGACGCAAGGAAGTTCTTTTATACAAGTAAAGGTTCCGATGAGCGTTGGAATAATCATCTAGTCATCTGTGGATGTTTATAAAAATAATTTGCTATGGATTTAAATTAACGGTCTTTAATTAAAAGGCCCCGCGATTGATGATGGACGGTCATGAATGAGCGTTGTAGTCGGTTACCTCTTGGGTGATTGTAAGTCTTTTCTCTGTCAGCATAATGAATTTTTTATTTGATGACGCCATGATGACAAACATCAATCTGCAAGTTTCTGAACATCTCGCTCAGGATAATCGCAAAAAAAAAAACAAATAAAATGCAGAATGCTTTCTTGCATTTATTTCATTTCATTTCCAAAGCAAATTTGAGAATATTTGGGAAAGAAACAGGGTGTTCCGCTCTTCATTCACTTATCGTTTCTTTCAAAAGTTACGTCTTAAAATCAGTAGTTGTTTTTCTTTTTGCTAAACAGTTAATCATTCTGCTATACAGAATCCCGTGTGTTTTCCATTGTTGACACTATTATATATCTCAACAGTAACGCAAAACAGCTCCCTGTAGTGGTTTTTTTTTTTGTATAATGAAGCTTTCTTTCTTTGCTCTTGTGTTCAACGTGTTCAATGAGTTATTGTTACTGTGTGCTGCAACCACGCTGATGTGAATAGCAGTCCCCACGACTGAAGGACATCCATGGTAGGGGATAATCCTCAAAAATGACCATCTCGTCCTTGATGAACATGTGAAAATGGCGTATGATAAAGAGAACCCGAAGAGAACGCTCTGATACAGAAAACACAGAGCGGACACAGAGTGTTCTTTTACAATGTGCGCGTCCCCCGCAGCAAGCGATTCGTGGAAGACCGTTTGCTAGACGGCATTCGAAATGACACCCTTCAGAGACGCAGTGATGTGAATGGGCAAACCGTAACACAAACAAGATATTTTTTAAAAGGATACGGTTCCGTTAAAACAGTGGCTGATGCTGTTTCTGTAGTCGCGCTTGCCTAAATCAATGCACTATATGCTGAAGAGTACGCTAGTGTGAAGAATGATACGGGAAAATTTACCTACTTCAAGGGCACCCCGTACAAACCGTGGGGGACTCTACTACTAACTTCTTGCAGGCAGAGTTGGTTATAGGGACTCCCCTTTTTGATTTCATCGACAACATCATGCAGATGTCGAATGTCGACACGAAGGCAGTAAAGTTGTTACTAAGCCCGATAACGGACCTGAGGCTATTAAGAACATTATTGAAGGAACACAGCGACCATCAAAGGTCATCGACGAGTCTTCAGGGTTTTCTTCGCTGTTCATGGGGATTTAGTCTTTAATTTATCTATTCGATTGAGCAAGAACGTCAGAAATGTCAAATGTAAATCTTTGTTTGTCACACAAGCCTTTGAAATATCCACAAAACTCGAGATGTCAGTCCCTCTGTGTAGTTGATCTCAGTTATCCTATAGTCTGGGGCACACTATTGATGAATCAACTCACAACTCACGAGTATGTTTCCTGAATACTGCATCTTCATGACATCGAGAGCTATTGTCTAAACTTATAAGGGGGAGAGGGCCCCAGCTACCCTGCAAGCGAGTGCTTCTAACCTGCTTCTAGCTTCTATTAATTACTGCGGCTTTTGGGTATTTCCTGACCAATGGCCAAGTGTTATTGAGAGTTATCATCGTCAGTATCACTGTAAAGAGAGTCATCCTTGTTCTTTTCAATAAATACACAGCGCATAATTCCTTTGCCCTTCACCGTGATTTCTTTGTCTCCTGCAAGGCCGTAGGTATCAGCTACAAGATGACCTACGGTGTAAGGTGCAAGAATGCGACCAGGTTCGGATTTGCTTTCCATGCGCGAAGCCACGTTAACAGTGTCGCCCCACGTATCATATACTGGGCGTCTTTTGCCAAGAACGCCTGTAATCACAGACCCTATATTAACACCAAATCTCAGTTGCACGTTCACACAATTTCGGCAGCAAAAATAGGATAATTCCTTTTTGAGTGTCCAACACAAACGTAACATTTCAGAAAGATTTCGCTTTGCTAAGATCTGATCATGCTGAGCCTTCCTGTCCTCTTCGGCCTGGTCAAAAGGAGGGGGATCAATTTTTATGTTCACCCCACAATTTTGGTTCCCATTGTAAATATTCGCGGACATTTGCGACCCCGACTTTTCTAATTTAGTTTCAAAACCCATTTCGAACGATGAGGACCTGGTTACTTCTTTGCGTACAGGTGGACTGCCAGGGGGGTTTCGACGGGGCAAAGCGGAGTCTGGCTGGGCCTGCTCATCACGGCGTGGAGTTAAAGGCACCATGTGTGAAGTCAAGGAGGAGCAGGACGTCTGCCATTGTGTGGTTCGCTCTTTAATTCTATCATTGGTCGAAGGCACTTCTGGCGTAAGAGTTGCCAAAGCTTCTTTAGAAATGCCCAAATTGGGTACTTTTAAGGTTTTAGCATCATCCGCTCTGTTTTCGTCCTGCTCTGGATTTTTTACAAGTCCCGTGCATACAAGTACACAATCCCCAATAAACTTGATTTTCAAAGCATGAGGATATTTTTCGATTACGGCATCACACAAGAAGTACAAACCATTGAGTACATCAACCACCAATTCGGGAGAATTTTCCGAGCAGTACTTAGTAAACGACACGATGTCTGCAAACATAACACAAATATTATCGTGTCTTTCGGCAACCGACTTTCCATCTTGTACTCCCTTAACAATATGGGGGGGCAAAATGTCATATAAAAGCTCTGTATTCTTCAGCAGAAGTTCTTCCCTTGCTGCATATTTCTCAGCAAGTTTGGCATCGGTCACGTCCCTCAGAATTCCCGAAAAAAACGTTTCTCCGCGCAAGCTAAAAGGACTCAAAGTCATATGCACATATGCGGTTGATCCATCCTTTCGTTTTACGTTTACGTCAATTATTTTGCGACGATGCTCTTTTGTTCCCGAAGCCAAATGATGCTCTATATATGAATTAAAATACTTGGTGTTTTCTCCCGATAGAAACGTATTCAAATTGTAACCAATAATCTGTTTGGGTTTGTAGCCAAGCAAGTGCTTGACCGTGTGATTGGCAAAAACTATTTGACCCCAGTTGTCTATTAAGATAATAACATCGGCAGCCGTTTCCAAAATAAACCCTATTATTTCGGAAAAGTTTTGCTGAAGACTTTCAGTGGACTTGTGGCGCGTGTTTAAATTTTGGTTTTGATGGACATTACTACCAGACGCAGAATGCAGCCCTAACGACGATACCGTTCCTATAAAACTTAAATCGGATGTGTCCGAAAGTAAACTGTTTGCGCTGCTTACTGCACTTCCCTTGTTCCTCCCTATGCTCCTGGGAGGAGAAAGCGAGACTGCCCTGGTCGACAAGCATGAGGTTGAGCTACTCTTACTACCCATGGACTCTCCTCCCGTACCCAAAAAAGGCTCGCGCAAGCTTTCCTTAGATACGGAACGCAAGTTTGTGAAGTTCCCAATAACGTCTCTGCCTCTTTTGCCCACTGATTTCTTACTAGAACTGAGTTTGGTATGATTTTCACAATCATAATCCTTTTCTCCGATTCCAGTCCCATTAACCTCAATGCGCACTGGATTGTCTTCAGGTTGCTCAGTACAACCCTTCGTACCAACTTCTAATTCATATTCGCAGTTTAACTTCTGAAGCGTGAATGGAAAATTTCTTCCGTTGTTTCCTTCCTCATTTTGAGTCTGAGAGTAAAGCTCATGATCTCCAATGGGTTTAACTCTGGATTTCAGCATGTTCAAAATGGATTGCGTACTGTTGGGCTCCTTGGAATCTCTTTTACTCGGGATTTCCATGCCACCCCCACCCCCCGACATCGATGCAACTATTGGGAAAGATAACTTTAAACAGGCAAAATGATAAACAGTTTGTTGCCCAAGTTTACATCTTTCCAATCACCATATATTTCAGGACTTCAGGCACAATAATTTATTGTAAGACGTCAGCTACATAGCTATTAGCTACTATGTACAGTCTTATAGACTATGATCGATGGTTGCAAACAGCCATTCACGTACTGAATATGTGGGATGTGCACGTGGGTTATAAGTGCAAGACAAAGGGACTCTAGTAGGGACCCTTGGTGCGCGAGCGAGCCGCGAGGCACCGTATTTGGCAGGCGGGGGAGGCCGGAGTGCGAGGGATTGGGGCAACTTGGCGACGTAGCGGCGACTGCGGCGTACTTCTGGTGCTTCTAATTGCATTGTTAGTAATATTTCCATATATGGCTAATGAACTGCCATTTAATTGCTGCGATCCATGACTCATCCCATCCATGACTCATCCCATCCATGCTGACCATGCATCGTTTTATATCTCTCCACGGCCCAGTACACCACAAATTCCGCCGACGCAGTTGCAGTTACAGTTTCCATCGGTTTCCATTCCACCAAGAAGCCAAAAGAAGCGGACGTTAGTCATTTTGGGGACAAAGCCTTCAAAGATATCTTCCAAAACACTGTCTGATAAGTCTTTACGAGCAAATATTTTAAATACCTTTAGCATTCGATTGTCCTCCATTTTTTGATCTGTTGAGGGCTCACCCAGTCTCGGATCCAACATTCCACTAAAAACAATGCTGCTAAAAGGTGCAGACGAATTGGTGTGGTCTGCAGAATACATTCCTCGATATTGTACACCTCCAAAGTATTTTCTACTAAGATTTTCAGCAATTACATGAATAACAAAAGATAATACAACGGATCCCTTTGAGGGAAGAATCTCACCACCCGAAGGAAACCCTTCCGTTTTGATATTTCCCATATCTTCTATAGCATCAGCCGCGAGAATCACATCATATGGACCATTTTCATTGCCATTGTCAGATGATATATAAATTCCTTCATAATGCCTCTCGCCCCTGCTCGCTCAGGTTAGTTTAGTCACCCGCACATTCGTTTTTCAACTCAAAGCCGCCCCATGTCACCCTGCATGTCACCCTGCATGTCACCCCGCGCTTGTGCCCCAGTCTCCAGAGGGTCCATAGAGGGAAAGCCATGACCGCCACGGACTTCGTTTTGTTCCTTCCCCCCTCTTGAAAGGAAGTCAATGATATTCTTCACAACGTGAGTGGATTATACGCCTTTGGTGGTGAGAAAAGAGAGGCCATGAAGTACAACCAAGGGCGATACTTGTTTTGGATTCTCACCAAACATAAACTCCATCGCCCTGTCCATCCCAGTGCACCTATCCAACACTTTACCATTATGACTTTGAATAAAGGGCCGTATCATCGTTGCTCGAAGGATACGCAACATGTTCATATTGGCCAGCCACTTGGCACACTTTATCCAACACTTGTAACACTTGAGCTTGATCCCTTCTAAGAAGGATCCCAGCCATCCATTCCTTTACTTTGTCTCTCATGTTGAAATACCGTTGAAATAGGTTTTTATGGTAACCTCCATGTGATCCTGATCCACCTGGATAAAGCTCTTCGCTGACTCGAACTCGAAATGACCAAAGGTATTCTCTTGGAAAACGACTCCAAAGGATCTCCTAATTTCAGTAATGGCCGTCTTCCCGTCTTTTTACCGCCTGTTGCCTGGCCTGTTGTACCGTATGAATGGGCAGGAACTCGACATATTTTTGTCTTTTGAAAACTCTATTTTCAAAGAATAAGATCCCAGTCCAATGAGTTAAAAACCATGGAAGATGGGTACTACCAAGAAACTCCTCCGAAGTTTTAAGTAAATCTTGTTCATAAACACAAAAACAATTTCATTTTCGCCTCCCTAAATTCTCATCATTTCGGAGGGTGTACATGTTTCGGGGCAGTTATCTACTGGTTGACTTCGGAGAGGTCAATTGGACCGTAGGCAGAACCGAAAGGCAATCAATTACTTCAACGTAATGTTCGAAAAGTCAATCCGTAAGTGTAGTCCAACTGTTCTCATCCTTCTGTTCTGAGCGGTAGACAAAAGCAATAATGTGCGATTGTCTCTTGCCTCTGCCTCTCGGCAATCAGCATTGGCCGTTGGGACCAAGGTTGGGACTTGAGGCTGTGAATGTTAGGTCGTAACACCGCCAACGAAAAGCAATTGGTTGTCCTCGAACAATGAATTTCTTGAGTGGGGATAAGAAAATTAGGATAAAGAAGACAACACAAAAAAAACTACTACTATGATGTAACATTTTATAACTTGCGTCTTCTCAAAGTTGCTTTATATGCTCAATTGCAAGTGGAATAAACACTACTGTAATTATGTTGTAATCATCATCAATCAGGCGTCAAACTAAAACCCAAAACACGAGCTCCTTTGCTCTTGCATTTGCTTATAGTTACAAGTCACAACTCACGAACACAAGACACAACCACACCCTCCCAAGGATTGAAGAAATAACACAACACTTGAGGATGACAAATTTCAGAAAGAGATAGAGCCAGGACCCAGGGAGGAAGATGACCACCCTCTAAATGATGACTACAGCCCAGCCCTTCTTTACGGACACAGCCCACTGGTGGGTTGAGAACCATTAGTAGTGCGGGTAAACATTACATAGCAGGGTTGGGACTTGGGAGAAACAGGGGGAATTGCTGTATTCGTTCGAACGGTCCCGCAAATTTGCTTTGGTTCTGATCTCGAACAAGATCGTAAGAACCTAGGAGCATGAAGGAAAACTTCAACCATGAAGTCTTCAATGATGAGGTTTTTGAAGTTTTCCTTGCCTAGAGTACCTCCGATCACGTCGTTCACGTAGCCATTCTGGAACAAAATTGCCTATTAAAAAGAGGGACTTGTGCTACCGGGTGCTACCAAGACGGAAAACCGAAAACAACGAAATCAAATCATCAAAAGAAATAAAAACAAAGAAATCAAATCATCAAAAGAAATCAAAACAAAGAAATCAAAACTTCAGCCAACAAGACAAAAAGAATGGTTAGATTATTTTTTGTAGCCATTGTGGCAACAATGTTATCTGTCACATTTTGTTCACCTCTTACCCCCGCTGTGGACACACCCACGCTTAGTAGATGGAAGCCAGACCGTATGAAGTTAGTTATCATCCATTACAAGGATACCCATGAGAATGAAGCATACGTTTCCCCAAAAGAAACTTGCCTGCTGCCTGAGGCTGGGGATTCAGTGACATGTGATCTGAAAACCGTTACTGGCACTGTGGAAAATCCAATTAGCAAGGTCACTTTCAAGAGAAGTAGGAACTGGGATACGGTGGACCAGACTTTCAAATTTGAAGATGGGTCTACTAAAGCTATCAAAGAAATTTCACTGTGGTGTGATGGTCAGGGAGATTGTACTTTGAAACACGGAGACCACTTTAACCTCCCAATATTTAAGACAAGGTTTCAACCTTACTCGTAAGGTTACTGACGAGACAACTCCACGCACCTTGAAAGGAAAATGAGCACTTCATCCCCATCCGAATGTTGTTTTATGTCTGGGGAGGATATTTTGTTTATTGTGCACCTCTTCTTAATGAAAGTCTCAATAAAAGAGTGTTCACATGGAATAAACCTATCGAAATGAAACAGTTTGTTTAATCTTTTCCTCGGCTTTGCCTTGTTTCAATGTGTAACAGTTCGCCTGAGGAAAGGAAAGAGAAGATAAGGTCAAGCTCCATAAAGGAGATGACAAACAGTGAATTGGTAGAAGGGGCAAGTATTTGAAAGAAAAAGGGATGGGAAAATGGACTTGCTTTATTCAAATAGTGAAATAAATTCAGAAAGCTTGGGATAAGAAGGAATTTTATCGACCGGCGTCTTCTCCGTCTTGTTGTTGCTCTTCTTCATGACTTATCCCACTTGTGCTCAACAGAAGGATGACTTCAGTTGTGGATTTGAACTTTGTTCAAACGCAGCAAAGGTAATCATCAGCGTCAGATCTCCATTATATTACATTTGCAGCCGT
>PDIM01010362.1:10416-32916 GCA_002811675.1 Ichthyosporea sp. XGB-2017a
ACAAATCCCACCCCATAAGAAAAAAAAAAAAAAAATCTATATATTACAGTTTTAGAATAATACACCATGACGGATTTGAATACTTCAGAGTTGATCAAAAACAATCTCTGCCTCAATCAACAACAACAACACGAAACAGACCAACAAGATCAAAATCAAAACTCCTCCTATCTACAAAATCTCCTTAATCTCTCAAAAACCCAAAAAGAAACAGCACCCACCGATGATGAATCAAAAAACTTTTTAAAAATCAACAGCAATGAAAATCAAAAAAACATTTCTCCCTCTGACAACCAAGAAGGGATCCTCGTTTCCCCCAAAATCGGCTGCACCATCAAAACCAAAAGCTGCATGGCCCGGAAAATAATCAATCTCCGAACCGGACAGGAACAATTAACAACAACGACAAGTGAAAAAAATGAACAAGAAAATGAAGATGATTCAAATCAGGAAAAGGTTTTTATCAATCTCGTTCATCATCCACAAGTCCCCACTCCCGAGTCCTTATCCAGACTATCTGATCTACAAATCCTAGACATTATCAACAAAACTTTGAATCATCAAGACGGGGATCAACCTTTTGTCGAGTTTCGCGTCCCTTTATCACTCTCCCCGCCTCGTGCAGAGCTGGATCGGAACGGGAACGCCTGCACGGTGTACGATGCGTTGATTAGTTCCGCTGTGTGGGACCGCGCAACAAAGATTAGCAAAGAGAAATCCCTTGCGGTGGTTCAAAACGCGTCTAAATCAACTGCTGCTCATGCAGCTCCCAGTGGGGCGTTGAATCATTTATTTTTTGATTTTTTGATTGAGTTGGCGATGGAGTGGATCGAGGCAAAGTATGAACAGGAGGAGAAGTCGCGGTACGAGCAGGAACGAGCCGCGCATCCGAGTTATGACCGGAATATGAGCCTCAATGTGGTGTTGCTATCGCGCGACTATAAAGTACTGAAGAATCGAAAATACTTTGGGGGGGGAAGTGGACCTGTGCCGCAGTATATCCGGAGAAAGTCCAAGCCACAGATAGCCACGTGTGGAGGAGGGGTGGGGGAATTAACAGGGAAGGTATCACAACAGACTGATGATAATAATAACAACAGGATGATGGTGATGAAGAAAAAGAAGAAGAATCTAACACCGCGGTATAATATCAAAATGTTAACTGCAGAGGAGGAGGCATCGAAGGAAGGGGGGGGTGATGATGCATCGGTATCGGGTCAGGTTATCACCGGGGTGGAGGTGACCGTACAGCTACACAGTCCAGTGATGATGGAGGGTGACAAGGGGGGGGAGGAGGAGGAGGAAGGGGGTGATAAGTGTTATTACAGGAGTGGGGATATCCTTCTTGATATCAGCACACAGGGAGTGTTACTGTTGAGAACTAGGGACCAGTATAACTTTTTGAATGTGACTCTTCCGGTGGTGAAGGAAAGGAGGGACAGAGATGATGATGAAGCAGACAACGAAGAAGAAGGAGGAGAAGGAGGAGGACTGATAGATCCTAATTGTTGTTCTGCGACTTTAGATGTGAAGAACAATGGCCTTTTGACTATTAACGTACCTTTTTAGAAAAAAAGAAACGAAAAACCAAATCCTTTTTTGAATCAGTCACGTGGTCATTTCTTTCAAGGTTTAGGGGAAGAGGGCTTCTGGTTGACGCGTTGCTATGGTAATTTCTTCAAACGCCAATAAAAAAGAAAAAGAAATTTTTGAAATATTTTTTGAGTTTTAATTCAATTTTCAGTTTTTGATTTCTTAATTTGGATTTTTCTTTTTTTTTTTTTTTGTTCTTTCCAACGTTGAATAATCAAAATCCAAAAAAAAAAAATAATAATAATAGCGCAAATTAAAAAATCAAAACTTTTTCTCTTCTTTTTCACAAAAAACTAAAATGTCCCTAGCAACAAATCACCCACTCTTTCCTTTCCTCGCACTCCTAGTCATCTTCACCCTAGCAACACTACAACGCCTCCCTTCCCTGTTTGCCCATGCCCAACCCGTGGACCTCGCCCTGGTCAAGGGCGAAATCAACGAGTCCTTTATCACGTCCACGTGTCACGACAACGATGTCACGGGCCAGCGGAACACGTGTGTGCTCCACCCGCAGTGCTGCTACTTTCTGTGTGGGTGCGCCGATATGTTCTGCAGCTGCATGACAGAGACGGACCGCTCGAACTTCTTCAAGGCACGTGGGATGATATACATGAAGGAGTATGGACTGCCAAACAGTGACGGGGTGGTGAGCGGGACGGTGTGCAATGAGACGGATTTTGCATTGATGAAGATTGAACAAGACTGTAAAGCGGTGAATGAATGGTACCATGCGTATCTACGGGAGGAGGATTATCGGGAAGGGAGAACCGGGAAGGCTTTTCAGGCTCTCCAGCAAAAGGTGCGTGGTGAGAAGACCAATTTGCTGGAGAGTAAAGCAGCAATGGTGGCGAAGTCCAGTGCGAAGGCGGAAGTGGAAAAGAATATGATGCCGACTGAGCATAAGGACAAAGAGTCAGTGAACAAAGAAGCAGCCAAGGGAAAAGAAAAGAAAAAGAGCCCGCCGGTGACAAAGGGTGATGAGCAGAACAAAAAGACGAAAGACAAGGCAAAGGAGAATGAGAAAGAGAAGCCAAATCCCCCAGCAGAAAAGAAAAAGGAGGCCCCAGAAAAAACAGAGGTAAAGTCAGATACAGAAAAGAAAAAGGAGACTCCTCCCCCCACAGAGGGGACTATTAAGCCATCGAAGGAGGATTCGGATACAACGCAGGACAATTCAGGCACATCAGAACAGGATAAAGGGACTAGTACATCGTCTGGAGGAGAGCCTCAGGACTTGTCGAGTAATCAAGGGACCGGGGATACATCAGCGGGATCTACCGATACGACTGATACAACTCATACAGCATCGGGGAGTACTGACACTTCTTCTAGAAGTAATGAAGCGAAAACAGAGGCTGCTGCAGAGAAAGTGGAAAAGGAAATAGCTTCAGAGCCTCTTGCACCGACGATTGACCCGGCATCGGATCCCCAAGGCGTCATGGAGGAGCCAAAAGCATCTGACCCCATGCCAAGCCTCTCAGACTTCCCCCAGTGATATTATATGCAACTTAAAAATAATAAAATCCTCAAAAGAACGTAACGAAACAAAGAGGGCAAACAAATGATTGGATTACATTCTTATCGTTCTTCTTTATTCACCCTATTTGAAGGAGTGTTGGCTTGCACTAAGTGCATCTTTGAGGGGGTTCGGTAGCTCGGTGGGGTCCATTCCTTTCATTCCAAGCAGCCAGAAAGTCTCCATATCCCCCCTTCCCTTCACATTGATCATTCCTCGCCGTTCACAATGGAAGATGATGCTAGGATCCGTATCATTTCTCTTCTGGCCACGTGGCCTCTCATCCTCATTCTCATTGTAGACAATTTGCGATTTCTTCTTGCCACAGTTGGCTCTTCAACTGCACAGGCTTCCTCTTTTACAATCATAGCCTCTGTTTCCGGAAGAGTGACTGCTGCTGCAACACTATTGCACCTCATATCTTCAACGGAAAGACCCATACTATCTAGATGAACTATTTGTCTCTGGTGTGAGATCCGCTCCTGCACCACAATTGCCTGCTGTTGCTGCTGTTGCTGTTGTTGTTGATCGGCGTATATCTGCTTCTCCTCCAATCGCAGTTCCTGATGCGCATCCACGCTAAGTTGGATCCGCAACGCAAGGGAGCCACTCTCCATTCGAGAGGCCATGTTAACAGTGTCCCCGAAGATTGTATACTGGGGCATGGCCACGCCGATGATTCCCGCCACCACTGGTCCAGAATGGATACCCATCCGTAGCTGAATTTTGTTGATCGTCTTTGCATTCTTCTTATCCCTGGGGGAGCCTGCGATGTTTGTCGGACTCATTTTCGGATTGGTGATATAATCAGGTGCGGGGAACATATGAACTTCGCGCATCAAAGCAAGGGCCATTGTACACACTTGAATACAGTGATCCGCAATGCAATGAGGAACGCCACCCACCACCATGTACGCATCGCCGATAGTCTCTACTTTGAACACGCGAAGACGGGCAATCTGGGCATCAAAACGGGTGTAAAGGGAATTAAGGAGGGACACTACTTGCATTGGGGTGCACATAGCAGAAATGGTTGTGAATCCAACAATATCAGAGAAGAACACAGTTACATTGTCAAAGGCCTCAGCAGGAACAACTAGTCCTGCTTTGAGTTTCTCGGCCACGGCAGGCGGCATGAGGGAATTAAGAAGTCGATCCGTTTTCTCCTTTTCCAGCTCCAACTCGGCTGTGCGTTGGTGGACCTTGTCTTCCAGATTCCTCGCATACAGTTCCAGCTTGGACATGATGCTGTCCATTACTGATTTACCCCGGTTGGGATTAATCTGATGTAGTTCTTTGGCCACAGCGTGTAAGGCCAGTCGTTCACCGGGATTATGAGCAGTACAGCGCCATAGCAGTCGCGACAGCCTTGTCTGGATCTTTTGTGGGGAAAATTTTTTCTTCCTCGCTTTGGGAACATTTGCCGTGGATTGTTGTTGTAGATTCAGATTTGTCGCTCGTGATGGTGTCGAAGCACGATGATCCGAAGTCGACAAGAATGGTGCCTCCCCCCCTCTTCCTACAACTCCTGATCCTCCATCCCCACCCAAACTATGGTTATATGTAGGCGCATTCCGTGTTTGGAATGTGCTGAGAGATGATGGTTCTTTTTTTAACGAGTCATGCTGTCCTTCTCGTACACTTGCTAAGCCAGTTTTTGCCCCTGTCACCAGTAGATTGTTGACATTATTATTACTGCCAGTGTTATTCACTCCATCACCACTATCTACCCCGTATAGCGAAGACCCCTGTTCATTTTCCTGCGTCATCCCATCTTGTTCATACTGTTCCGACTCTTGTGTAATCAACATACGATGCAGCTGGGGCCGCAGACGCTTCTCTTTGCATTGCACCAGCACGCGGGCGGAAGAAAGGTACTCTAACTGATACGCATAAGGAATATCCCAGTTGACAAGACTAGCCAAAGCCACTCCGAAACTATAGACATCTCCGCTACTGGACCCATCCTGCACCCGTGAAACTACAACAGGATGATCAACATCATAGTTTCCGCTCGCACTGACAGCTGAAGCCACTGACTGCGACTGCATAGAAGATATTCGCGTGCAGTTGGAGCTCGTCCCCGAATTCTTCGCTGTGAGTGTAGTCCCCAACAAAGAGCTGCCAGCTTGTGAGGCGTTAACTATTGGATTGATGGCTGTATTGTTTCCGTCATTTATGTTAACGGAATCTACATCATTATTGCCACCGCCACCGTTCTCGGGTGCGTTTCGAATATCGTACAGTTCGGGAGCACACCAATGCAACGCGGAGGCTGTATGAGCCCAATGATGTTCCTCATTCGTTTCTGTCCGTTCATTGGCCCCTTGTTGTTGCTGCTGCCCTAAATCAGATTGTGCGCAACCGACCCTGAAGAGGGACGAAAACCCAAAGCCAGACAACCGCACATTCCAATGAGAATCGATCAGACAATGGTTAAGTGTGAGGTTCCCATGGTATTTCAGAGGGGAGTGGGAAATGGCCTTTAAGCCGGATAAGATATCGGAGAGGATGGAAAATACAAACATGGGGTCAAGAGGATTCGAATCATTCACAATACGGTCCATAATAGACCCACGATGTTGGTACGTCTCCACTAGGAACGGCATTATGGGGGGTGGAGTATCCAACACAAACCCAATCACCTCATTGATATGACTCCGTTTGGATATCTTCTTGAAGTTGTAAAAAGAAAGGGAAATCGCGGAGTAATCCCAAATAGTGTGTGTTTCTTTATGTGCATTGTTATTGTCGTTATTTGCATGGGAATCAGAAAGGTTCGCTTCATCAGCAGCATCCATTTTCATTTTCATATGCGCCATCATCGCCGCGGTACGAACCTCTCTTCTGAAATAATATGTCCCCTGATAACAGCAAAGATGTTTTGCTTTTGAAAATCCCCTTTGGTGGTATCTCTGCCGACTGTTTGTGTATTCCGAACCTTCCATACTCACACTATCACCCGTCACGGTTGTACCAGGTCCCGCTTTCCCCCCCCCAAATCCTCTGCTTGTATTCCACCCGTGGCCCAATCCAGAAGCCATAGACACGGACTGCGGGGTGTCATTGTAATAAATATCCTTTTGCTTGTCACCCTCCACGCCTTTGTCCCCGCCGTCGTCCTGTTGCTTTTGGTGCTGTTGGTGATATTGTTTCTGTACCGTATTTTCCTGATGAGAGGAGGGCCTTTTCATAACAATAACAGGCGGGGGGTTGGCAGACCCGCTTATATCGTACGGTTCTGAAGCTCCTTGTGAAACTAAAACACTTTGACGAGCCAGCCCGATGAAACTCCCCCTTTGGTTGTACTGGGACGGCGAAAATCCTTCTTCGCCCCCCACGCCTCCTGTTCCTAATAATGGTCTCTCGGAAAATGCAGAGTTGTATGCGGAGGAATATGATCCCACACTTGACCGTTCTCCCAGTAGCGGCTTCCTCATTAATTGGCCATCACCCCACACAGGACGCCCTCCTACCGATGTCAATGTATCAAACGGAATCAACCAGTCCATGGATCGACGGAGTTTCATATCCTTCGCATGCCGAAAATACTTCACAACCACAATGCACAAAATCAGAACACATAACCCACCCACACATACGGGAACAAGAAATTTAACAGAGTGAAGGGGATTCTCATCCGTCTCTGTACAATTGACCCCCTTCCACCCACTGAAACAACTGCAATACTCTGTCACTAGTTGCCCGGCCAGACTCACATTGGCCGCAATCGCCTGTGCGTTCTCCAGAGCGATCACCTCAGGGAAAACACATTGACCTTGTCCAGTATTACACGATGTGCAAACAGCCGTGGCGCACATCTTCTCAGTGGACAAGGAAATCCAGCCCCTATTACAGGTACAGGTATCTGGACCAGTACACTTCCCATTAGAGCTGCATGGGGTTGGGCATGCATAAGGTGGGATAGGAGGAGTGGTGGCATTCATCGCCCCTTGAGGCAGTGAGTTTGGGTCCAGCCATTGCATCCCAATCCATCCTTTGCTATCTGGTGCAGTCAAATATGTCTCTTGAACTACAAATACCCCATTATTGTTTCGCCGAAGTAATGCAAAAGTGTGGCCATAAGTATCACCCAATGCTTTGTTGTGTGGCGTTGTACTGGAGGCGCTGGTAGCAGCTGCCAAAGATTCCGCAATTTTTACGGGGTCCCTACGAAGCTGCTCAGCTGCATATGTAACTTGAACATCACCATTCTTATCAAAGGACACCACACCAGATATACCCTGGAAAGAGACATTGAATAACGCGTCCCGCAAAGACAGTCCCAAATTTGCGCGACGCTGAGTCTCAATCAGGTTATGAGCAGCATAGGCACTCGTATACACAGCATTGAAACTGGTGGATCCTGAAGTAACCAATCCACCTGTTACTCCCTTATCTTCCGACCAGGTGGCGGTAGTACCCACATTTGGGTTCAGTGGATGTGCAGTTTTCATATCAGTGCTGGTCCATCTGCGTGCCGCTTCCTCCCCAAGTGCTGGATCCCCCCCAGTCGTCGTCGCCCGTGTAGTCACCAGACCAGTGTAGACATCAATCAACGAATGGGTAGCGTTAAATGTTTGGTTCAGAGATCTTAGTGTTTGCAAAGAAGCCTCATGAATAATCCATGTCTGTCCCAGGTATCCGACTAGGCCTTCTCTGGCCGCCACCGGGAAAAATAGTGCCGCAGCAGAGCTGAAAGAAAAAAAGAAAATCGCCGATGTATGTGAAGCTTTTATCGCAGCAATTTCATTCATGAAGTTCGTCTGACCCACTTTTAACTGCAGTTGCAACTGAACAGTGATGTTCTTTGCCCGCATATTATTCTCAAACGAGGACGTAAATGGGAAACTATCGTCATCAATTGCAATCACGTGAGTTATATTTAAGTAGGCTATCAGCGCAACCATTGATTCCTCAGCGGACACCGCGCTGTGCCATGTGCGGAGAAAATTCGGATACAATGCCTTATTGCTGAACTCGGGCGAGGTCGCGGCAAAGGAGCACACCGGTATTTCGTACGCGTTTAAAGTAGGAACCACCACTTCAGCTGCCAAAGAACAGCCCGGCCCGATAGATATGTCAATCCCAGGACTAGCCCTAAGAGAAAGCGCTTCCCGGACGCCCACAGTCTTGTCGCATTTCGTGTCTGCACCCGTCACCACGACGGTTGTGTGCGGGAGAAGAGTCGCATTGGCATTGATCATATCCGCGGCTATTTTTGCGGCCACTTCTGCGTTATCCCCCCATCCGTCGAACATAGAGCGAGGTACAAGTGCAGCGAGGTTGAGTGTCTTGTGATAAACTTTGAGTGGACTGGACGTGGCCACACTCACCCCCGAAGTCAGCCCAGTCACCTGGACATTGAAATCCCCATTGTGGAAACGAATCCCTGTAAAAGTAGCCGTGGAGGGAGAATTCCCGTCCAGTGTTGTCGTGTTTGCGTTATCTGGAGTGCTGTGTACAAACGTGAGGGTGGGATCCACCGGTGTGAAGGATATCCTCACCTGCTCATCCGCCCCATTGCTTCCCTGCACGGTGAAAGTATACGACACAGCGTCATCCAGGTCCCCAGAGGGCAGCACAGTAAAGGCCAGAGAGGAGGTAGTCACCGCAGAGGCAAAGAAGAATACAGACTGAGAGGAGGGGCTGCTGCTCGGTGAAGAATAAAAATTAACAGGAGTCCATGAAGAAGAAGGGGAAAGAAAGAAAGTCGCAATAAACAACACAGCCAAAGTTACCCGCTTTGGTTTGTGTTTATAGCACCTTTTTGTCTCCCTGTGTCCCTTTCTATGGCCCTCCCACAACTCCCCCTTGGGGCGTGCCTGTTCAATCCCCTTACTGTACATTTACCGCAGTTTTTGATTTCATATCTATTAGCAGCGTTTATCAAATCTGGCTATTGTGACATAACTATTATTCTCTTCGCAGGTGTAATTGTGTGAAAATGATACCTCTTGCTTTAAAAATTAAAAGAACTCGTAATTTCCCTTTTTTAGGAACAGGCTTGCCCAAAAAGGAAAAAGTATAATTCCCTCGAGGGAAATGAAGGGTACTAATTAAGCTTGTTCTATTTTTAGTTTTAGTTTATACCTCAATGGAGAATGTAGAGGGGCTTTGTTTCACACCTTCGTATTTCAAGTGGAAGAGTTCCAGCTAAAGAAAGGTGCAAGACTATGTGCTTCTTCAACGGAGCTAGTTGATTTCTTCCCCCCTCCCTTTAGTCATGGCCTGTCTCCCCCATACACGTGTATCTCTTCTTCTTCCTCTTCTTCTTCTTATTGTGGCGGGGTTCTTCACCGTGCCCTGTCACTGTGCCTCTCCCACTGACAACACTTCACAGCCTGGCCCCGCAAAGGAGCCTCAAACCTTACTTGACTTGTGCAAGACAGTCCATTCGTATCTCGCCCTCTCCTTCTGGAAGGCAATCAACCAGAACCCGGCCCTGATCTACTCCTTGCCGCCTGACAATGACACCACACGGGAACGACGAGGGTATGGCTTTCGTCTACTTCTTCGAAAAATGGGATTAAAGCAAACTGTGAAGGGTGACGTGAAGGGAGATATTGATCGATATGTGGATGGTGTTGTGAGGGAGATAAGGCGAGCGAGAGGATCAGAAGCAAAAGAACTTCCGGAGAGCATGAGAAAGTTTATTCCTGTTGATCAACAAGAGCTCTTGCAAAAGGTATTCAAATGTGAGGTGATGTCAGACAATGTGTTGAACGATTATAGCTTCTATGTAAAAAAAAAGGCAGAAATTCGAATGAAATTGGTACAGAACACGGACGAGTTTACTGTAAAAAGTTTAGGCCACGGTGCTTATGATCTGTTGGTGAGATGGGCCACCACTTTGCCTGATGAAGAGTTTTACGAAGGGAAGGGATGGATATTTAATAATGGCGACCTTCAAGTAGCCAACTGGGAAAAGTATAACGCGGAAAATTACTTGAGTAAGCTTCTCCAAAAGAGCGTGGAGGAATATGCACAGTCGTTAGTTGTAGAGGATGACAATCCGTTACAACCAGCGGTTAAAGAGAGTTTCAATGCAGATGCTAAGAGAATTAGAGAACTTAAACCCGAGTCTAAAGCTTTCGCTCAACCGTCAGGACAGCTATTTCGTACAATTGATGAAGAATTATCGGAGGAGAGAAAGACTGATTCAGAACAGCGGGATGATAAAATGCGAGGTTCTCCTTTCGATCATCTCCATGAGCCTTTTGAACAAGACTCTGAACCTATTCCAGGAGATGTGGCAGGGCAAAATGGTAACAGAGGAGATGCTCTTTCTAATCCTGATGGGTTGGAGGGAAATGTACCTGGAGAGGATGCAAGGCTTGAAGGAGTACCATAGAGGATAATAGTTTTTCAAATGTGAAATTGAAATCCCCCATGGATGCTCTCAACGTATATGCTTCCCTCTATCTCCATACCTTTCCAGAGAGTTCGGGATTAAGAGCCCTATCGGCACTCTGGTCGACTGGCTATGTTTACTTCAGTCGTTGGTTGGGCTCTTTATTAAACCCGCATTCTGGTCAACTACTAAACTTTAAAGACGCTGAACATTGTGGCACATTAAGCTATCCAAGCTCCGCGAAATGTGAGTGCTGGCCATGTTTTTATTTTATTATTGTTCAAAGCTTCCTCATTCCGTTCTTGGTGTTGAGGTGGTCTCCGTCTCTTCTATCACATGAACATTTGCATACATTTCCAGTATCACCAGCTTGATAATATCTTCTTGAGAGTACTCCGAGGTGTATAAGTTATCAAAGTATACGTCATTTCCCGGGTAAGGGATGGGTTCGCAATGAACAGGTTCCCTAATGGCATCCTCCAGTAGGTATTTGGTCATCTGGCTCCTCTTCAAACTCGATAGTTGCGCGTAAGTGAAATCGTCAAAGGCCGCGTGAGCCATTTTGTTCATGTTAGCTGGATTTTTTTTCATAAAATAATCCTCCCGATAAAAGGTGCGCACTGGGTCTTCAATACTTCCAATGCGATAATATATATTTGATAACTGATAACCAAAAGGACAGCCACTCGTAAATGGTGTGAGAGTACGTGGTGAATCCGTATGCATTGTCGGTGGACTTGTGGGAGGGGCACTGAAAGTACTTGGGTCAAAGAACGGTACCTCAACGTGCTCTTTCTTTATAAGAAGGGTGTTGATTGTTTGTATGGATTTTAGCGTCTGCGAATCAACAGCATCGAGGTATTCTTGTTCGGTATTTGCTGGCTCAAAAAACTTCTTATTGCCTCTCCTGTTGTGTCGCCAGTCTCGATCCTTCGCGCTTCTTGCAGTGGGGACACCTTGGCCAACCGTTCCCAAGTCTTCCACTACGATAGAGTCTGTCAGGCATCTATTAAGAGTTCCCCCAGTTATCTGAACGATCCCACGGCACTCATTCACAGGAACACAATGCGGGTTTACACCGACACCATCCTTATCGCCCGTGGGTGGCTCCCCATTATTCCCATAAAAAACATCTACAAGGCCACGAAACAGCCACCCAAATGTACTAAAGGGACCACGGGAATCAGTAGCCCGGTCTTCAATACAAATAGCCGTTCCATCCTTGCTTGCCAAAATGGAATACAATGCACCCTGCAGTTTACGCACATTAATGTACTGTCCGTTATAAAACAGCTTCATCCCCACATTTCGATTTTCCTTAACTTGCTGTCGCACGGTCATGCTCAAGCTTATGTTCGTCGATTCATTCTCAACACCCACAGTGTGATCACTAGGTGGGGGGATTTTTTTACCAATTGCTGGGCATTCCTTGAGTTCTTTAATCAGGTCGGGGGTCATCAATAAATTACCATTAGTAGGAGAAAACGCATCACTTGGATACTCGTTCGCTACCGAGACTCCTTCAGGGCAGTACTCCCGCAATTCCCCTGCGAGCAAACAAGGCAGCAACACTTTCTGACGGCACTGATCTCGCTGGTGCTCGTAGTTATGAGAGGCTTCTTTATATACACTCTTCAGCACCTCTTCAGCCTCTTTATCCCGTAGCTCGTACGAGCCCGGTATATCCGTGCAGTTTCGATCAACAAAGCACTCCACGATGTGTATGAGCTCTTTGAGATCCCCAATTGACAAGGTTCGATGATCATCAATCGCTTGAAGGGCAAGCGGTATCGGGTTGGTTTGTAATTCAAAAAATTCATAACCAACAATGTTGCTTTGTAAGCTTACGCACTCTTTAGAATCCGATTTTATATCCATACTATAGGCCTTTTTATACACATCCTCTGATACCATTCTCCCATCTTCACCGGAATGGTGAAATTTATGAAACACACATTCATCAAGGAAGCCCTCCACACCAAACACATCCTCACTGAACATTGCATTCTCCGCATCCAAGGAGCTCATAATACTATAACCAGTCCCACACTTAAACGAGCTCAAAACCGTTGACTTATCACCCCCAAAGGGCACCGATGGAGTGGAGGTCTTCTCCCTACCCAGCAAATTCACCCCCCCCTCAACATTCTCATCTCCACCAATGTTATTATCCATTCTCTTCACACCGGGGGCGGGGTCCCAATTCTCCGTGGGATACTCCCTTCCATTCGTTGTCCCCAGACACACGCGATAGTCCACCTCAGATATGCCCAACTTCCTCTTCCACGCCCGTGGAATACCAAAGGCGGGGACACATGCCCCTGGTCCGTATTCCACGGGGAAAGGATTCATATATGTTTTGTTTGGAGTTACAAATGCTATACCTTGTTGCAGTCTTTTAAAATATATCCCTTGTGTTGTCCCATTCTCTCTTGGCAAGTAGTCGTCCAAATTTATATCCAACGAGTGCCCGTGCCCTTGCAATACAAATCCAGTCACTGCAGAGCGATACGCACACTGCTTGGCGAAGAGACGGACGTACGCGAACGGGACCCGCAACTGGTTCAGCTCCTCTTCACTAAAGCTGTAATCCATGGTTTTCAGGTTGCTATAGCCACACCATGTTTCGTCTTGTTCCCAATATGCTTGCGTCCCACTCCCTTCTTCTTCTTCTTCTTCTTTGTTTTCTTCTTCTGGTTCAGGCTCATCATCTTTTTTCTTCTTTGCTCTGATTTTCTCTATTTCTTCATCAATCAACCTATTCACCTCCTCTTTCGCCATCATCCATTCTGCTGTATACAACGCGCGAATGTAATCTGTTTCCAGCACAAGACATCCCTGGAACGCAAGACTTCTTTTGTACACCATATCATCCACAACAGCAAGTGCGCGCTCGTTATCCGTGGCACGGCGAGAGTACATCTCCACCATCATTTCCCGATGCGTATCCCGAACAGACAGCACCAGCAATATAAGGAACACTACGACAATCAAAACCGAGTGGCCCAGGACAAGGTGGCGGGATTTAAAGTAACTGTGTAAATCCCCCAAAGTACTGGAGTTATCCCCTGCAGCGTGATTTTGATTTTGATGCTTCGTCATTTCTTTTTCTTTTTTTTTTCTTTCCCCTCCCTGATTTCCCACAGCACAAATCCAACTCACCTCTTTTGTCCCTTTTGGGTTACAGGGTCCCTAACAAAAATCCTAAAACTTTTAAAACCTCAGAATAAAAAAAATAAAACAAAAAAAGCGGAAAAAATTGAAAATATTTTTTAATCTTGAATTCCCTTAAGGGAATTGAACATTCGCATTTCGGAGTGCCACCTGTTTCACACGACAGGTCCTTTAATTCTTCCCCCATTTCTTATGCACGGGACAGCAGACAGCTATTCCTTCCACTGGCCGCTCTCAAAGCTAGAACAGTTTAAAGCAGGTCCTATATGTTACTCTACTTTTTATTGATATCATCTTCCAATATGGTAAAAGTACAAATTTTTGCTGCAACTTAGTACTTGCGCTGTACTTATCATTGCTCGTTTTTAGACGCCTGTTTCCTCCTCGCTCTTTTCATTATCGGCAGTTGGTCCAGCTAGCCCCATCGAAGTGGACTGTCCTCTGTCCTCTACTACAGGAGGGGAAGATTCAAGGGGTGTTGTATCCTTCCTTTCCGCTTCTGATGAATGCTCCTTCTCTGTTTCCTTTTCTGGACCATCCTTATTTTCCGAACCAATCCAGGTTTTGGTGATATCAATGACGGATTTACCTGCCAGAGACAAACTCGAGGTGAACTTGGTTACATCGTGAGCGACTTCCCTCATGTAATGCTGAATACTTGCATCATCATTATCTTCATCATCTCCACCTGGGGCGGCATCATCGTCATCGTCGTCGCAGATTTCTTCCCCAATAACACTGGCCATTACATCTGCGGTGGATTCATATACAGCTGGATTTAGTCCGTCATCAATATCAGCTGCTCCGACATGTTGTTCTGGCTTCTTTTTATCGTTTTTATCACCATCCACATCATCGATATCCATCACAGCCTGTTCCTCTTGCTCATCGTACTTTGGCTGTTCTGATCCCCCCAGAAGTGGTCGTGCCGCTCCCCCATCCAGTGAGGAAGCGATATTAAATCGCCCCAAATCGTTATCCTGTTGTTGAATCAACAATTTCTTCTTCGGGCGCTTCACCATCCACCAGTAGGCAAATATGACCCCCCCAGCAATCAACAGTGCTCCTAATGGAACCACTACACAAATAATGATTATATCTTCTGTACTCAATCCAGACGACGACCCTTGATCCACATCCGCAGCCGCATTGCTCTTCTGTGCATCTTCCTGTGCTTGGTCCAGCTCATTCTGGGCAATTTCGTTGCGTTTCGCGTACCAATTGGGTGCATGGATGGCGTCCTTGTACTCCAAGTTGAATTGATCATACACACATTTTGAGCAGGTAACTTTGATGTTTGTCATCACCATGGCCACATCTCCACTGGTTGCATTCCAATCACTGGTAATGTTTTGGGTCTGCATCTCTGGGATGCCACAGTAAACGCACGCCCGTGCACCTCTTGTGGGATGATCAAAGCATCCTCGGCGGTCTTTGACATCTTCGCGAGAATCAAACTCACACACACTGTCGTACATGGCGTACATGTCTTTTCCAGGCTCGGACATTTCCGTGCAGCGATTTTGTGTACAGATTGCTTGTTGCTTGGCCGCCATCTCCTCTTTTGTTTTCACCGGCATCACAACAAGGGACTTTGACTTGGTACGAAACTCTTCCACTGTCAATCCCTCAATCCCTTGCTCGCTCAATCGGGTTGTAATAAACTCTCCGTTGTCCACGACCTTTCGCGATAACAGATTTAGTGTTTTCACATACACCGCTCCGGTCACATCGATGTCACCCGAAGAACTTCTCTTTCCTTTTCTTTGTGAAGAACGATTATAGTTTCTCTTATTGGTCTTTGGTGCAGAGGAATCACTCGTCCCGCCATATAAACGCCGTACATGGCGCTTGCGCGACGACCACCAGCCGTCTAAGTCATTGGGGGATGTCGCATACGAGCGTGACATGTGACTTGCCTCATCCCGTCGCTTACGTTGAGCAAACATCGCATCTCCACTCGAATTCGCGTCCACCGCTTCTCCTGCATCTGGGTTATTGGCGTCTTCATCTTTAGAGTAATCTTCATCTTGTGCACCCTCTTCTTCTACATCGTATTCGTATTCACCAAATAGTACTCTGTAATCTTTCTTAATGCTAAACTTAAGACACACCATGTTGGGATTCGTACATCCCATGGCTGCTGCATCTTCATCTGTCTTTGGCATCTTTGTGTAGACCTTAAAAAAGTTTTTGAATGTAAAAGAAAAACGGCTCTTTGTGCGTGAAGTTGGAACCAACTCCGAGATTGCATTCTTTTTCTGTGTGGGGGTATCATCTGATTCTTTTGACTTTGCCAATACCGACAAAACTTCCTTTTGTAGACCGAGAAATTCTTTATCTTTCAAAAGAACGTCATTTATAGCAGCCAAACTCTCTAAAGCTAAGTCCCGATATTGCGCTTTTGTAAGCGGACCCCGAGACTCTGCTCCTAAATCACGAAAAGTAAGGATCAAGTCTTTCCCATCCTTAAGCGTTTCCTGGTAGTTATTTGATATACAAAACGTCTCGTATGTTTGGTCAATCTCATTAAAAATACATGTGGAATCAGCCGGGCATGGGTCAGTCACAAATCCTGGTTCACCTCCGCTCTCTGGGGTGGGCGTTCCTTCCAAACATCTATCACGGATACAGCTGTCTTCTTCGTAAGGATGCATGGCATATTTTTTACTCACGGGACCGAACCATCCCTCAGTGGTATTACATAAGCACGATAATTGATCTTCTAGAGGGGAATATTCACAAATACCATTCAAACAATAGCCAAAAGTTGTTCTCGCCTCAACACACGGATCTGGCATGCATCTGCGAGAGACTGGATCCACAATTTCCCCAACTTCACACATGCAAGTGATGCTTTTGTCCTTCTCTACCACACACGGGCGCCCATTACAGGAGCCTTCGGGGCACACACACACGTGCTTTCGCTCCCTCGTGTACATGTTAATCGTGCGACATTGTGGGATCGGCAGGGAGAGATCAGACTCGCCAAGCCCCACTAGTGTTTCTTTACCAGTAGCCACAAATTCTTCTTCTTCGTCCTGTTCGGCATTACCATCTTGATTATCGTTTTTGTTCTCGCTCCCGCGTTCAGATGATTTTTTGATTGAAGCATAAGAAGTCCTATCCCTTTTGGATACAAGGGACGATGATCGTGACAGGTATTGCTTAGGTTCACAGAATCCGTAATCCAAAAGAGTCGAATCGAGGCATAAATCGCAAAAGGGAAATCCTTTTGCTATCGCTTGTTTGATGTAGTCAGAGTTCAACGTTGTTGTCAGACTCGAGGAGCGATCATAAGTGCAGCGTGCTCTTGAATCAAACATGTCGTCCACCAACCCATCAATGTCCTCAATGCCCTCAATCTGCCCAGCAATCACACAACACAGCAGTTTTTTACTTCCTTCTAATTTAAACGTTATTGGCACCCCTGCATTCGCATATTCAGCAATTCCTTTGGGCAATTCACTTAGGACAGTACATTGAGACAAATCAAAGATAATGCGGGTTCCTAACAAAAGCAAAGGATTTTGCAACCCCATTGATCCGTTTTCCTGCATTGGAACGCGTTCGTCTTGCTGCGTTTCGTCTCCGGTTATGACAGGGGACTTCAAAGCTGCTAGCTGATTGATATGTTTGGAGTCCTGAATTTTCACAAAGCGCATGGGGTCTGCCATCATTTCCAGTATTTCCTTTGGTGTCCCCAGCACGGACAAGGAGACATTACGCAATAAATGGTTCTCTTTCAAATCAAAATGCCTCAAAAAAGGATGCGCCCCGGTCAGTTTTTTCGGAAGAATGGCTAGTCCCGTGCTACAAATCGTCAACTTCTGAATGACTGGATTGTCTACGAGAAAAGATTTTGGCATCATTTTAAACGCATAGTTGTTTCTGATGCTCAATTGTTTCAATTTGAAACAACCCTTTACAAGACTATTTCCAATCCCAGAGAAGCGACTCTTTGTATACAGACCGGAAATCTCCAGCTCCTCAAGCTCGCGACTGTTTGCAAAAAGATTATCGGGAATTGAATCGACACTGACTTTGTTGAAGGTAATTTTTTTGATTGTTCCCTTGACAGGTTCAAAAAACTTTTCGGGGATGCTTGTGAATGGATTCCCACTGAGATCAATCTCTTCCAGCACCTCCATCCCTTCCAGGAGGTTCGTATCCAGCGACTCCAACCGCGCCCCGGACAAGTCCAGCTTGATCAAAGTCTTGCGGCATAGCAGAAAAAACGAATTTGTAATCCCATTGAGGGAGATGTCCTGATACGGAGTTACCCAGAAGTGGCGTGTGGCCACACTACGAACCTTCGCGATCCCGGGGGGCGAAGAGGACACCTGCACTTGAGCCTCATTGCAGACACGTGTGTACGGTTTGATTGTTTGCACGCATTGAGGACTGCCATCTACCACAACGCACTGCTGCTCCTCCTGCGGACACACCACAACGGTGCCTTGATTATCATTATCACGTGATGATGACCCACGTGATGAGGAGTCATCTTCTTCGACGGGCTGCTTGCATTCACATTGTGCATATGCTTTCCATGTACTCGGATTGGTTCGTCGACATTCGGTTGCTTGATGTAAACACTGCACGCGTTTACACAACCGTGTCTCCTCAGTGAACTGTGTGGGGGTCATGTAACCCAGCGGAAACAACAATGCACGGTCGGAACTGGACCCCCCGGATGGCGTAATCATCTGCACATAGGTCCACATATCACTTACCGCCTCTTTATGGATATTATATGTGGCCGGGACCGGGATCTGACAGGACACGTATTGGATATCCTTTGTCAATCGCTTTAAGTCATCATACGAATGCATCGCAATCCAATTCTCCAACCCGGCACATCGAAATTCATTGCCCGAGAGATGCATCGAAAACGATTTCAATAACGACTCTGCGTTCTCTGCAATGGGAAAGGGGGGAAGTTCTCGCAGACCGGCACTTGCAGCGTTAAAGTTCCTCAAAGGAGTGTTAAACTGGCTTAAAGTGAACGTACTGAGGTCATGAACCGGATTGATCCTCTTATTTTTTGAAATATCCAACGTGTGTAGCTTGGGAAGCTTCCCAATTAACTTTCCCACAGATGCCCAATCCAGATTGGGCATTTGTTGCAAATGCAACTCTTCCAGTGTGTTACTGATGCCCTCAAAAGTGGCAGGAGGGAGTTCCTGGAACGGATTTCCATTCAACACCAATCGTTTGAGTTTCGGAAAGTTATTCTGCTCCAGACTGAAAAATCCAGACGGGAACATCCCCAAATGAGTATTGACCAATTCAAGATTTTCCAAGTTCAATCCCACCCCGCCTTTACGGAACATCTGCGCATCAATCCGAGTCATAAAAATATTCTCCGCGCGGAAAGTCTTTGTCGGGATGAGCTCCATGCGACTCCAATCCATCGTGGGCGGGATCCGCATATCCTCTGTGAGTTTCACAATCTCCTCATTGCAATTCACGGCCTGGATCTTCTTCGACATTAGTCCACACACCGTGTTATCCTCCACTAGGACAGCACCACCATCCTGGTCATTGGCTTTCTTTTCACTTTTCCCACCAATGTTGAAATACTCCGCCATTCGGTCATACCGCGATTCATCAAAGTCCGTGTACTCTTGATCGGTCCCCGTCACGCGTTCCTTAACCTCAACAACTATCGCATACAACTTTTCATCCGCCGCATAATCGATAAATTGTTTCACAGTTTTCGAATCACATATTATCCCGGGCTCTTGTGTGGGTTTTGCATCCAAGTTACTGTTAAATACGAGTAATGCCCGGTTTTTTAACGCTTCATTAAACAACAAATTCATTTGTTTTCCCTCTAACGCGCTTGTCCCGTCCCCTCTATTGTTCAAATCGCTGCATTTCATCGTCGGAGTGGCCAACAGGATCATTTCGAACTCGCCATCGTCTGGTAATTGCTCCATCTTTTCCTGATTCAACACGTGCAAGCCCTGGAGAAGCCTCGCATAGATCAACGGACGTAAATCGATCATTGTCATCTCATTCCTTTCCAGATTCAAAACGGTTAATTCAGGGAAAAGCGACTGCATCCGCGCCGGGTCCGGAAGGGAATCCTCTGAGTACACGTGTTTAGTCCTTGTAGCGGCCATTTCCAGCCGTTGCAGATTCCCAAACGGGCCCAGAGGGACAAACACTTTGAGTAAAGGATCCGAAAGTTGCTGACAGGAACTAATCTTCACCGCAGTTAATGCCCCACGTGGTTCAAGAAGAAGATTGGTTAATCCCGCATTGGTGATCCCATTTCCGCTTAAATCAATCTCTTTGAGGTTTCGAAATCCTTTTAGGGTGTTGATTTCGGGTTGGAAGGATGCGATTCGGGCAGACGGGAGGTAAATCCCTTTCACGTAGTCCCTCGCTTTGGGATGGATTAACTTTTGGAGATTAATCCCATCGAGATTAATTGATTTCCCATCGCCGTTACCAGCAAAAACGGAAATCTCCGTCACGTAGAGATATGGAATGACCGCATTGGGGTACATCTTTATAATCTCCCCGAGATTTGCGTTAATCACAACAGCTACACCCGATAGATCATCAACCACACACGTCGCTGCTGTTTTGGATGCAGATTCAATCTCAAAACTGCACAAATCCACTGCAAGGGGATCTGGATCAGGCTCTGTATCGGATAATCCAGCAGCTGCTGGTTTTGGTTTGGCTGTCAGGGCGTATGGATCTTTCTTTCTCGCACACTCGGCGAGATCAAACTCCTTTTGTTGGTAATCCTTTACAGTAACTGCCCTCCCGTACTCATCTGAACACAAATCCTCGTCGCCGATTTGAACAAGATCTGGAAAGTTGTCTTTTAGTTGTTGTTGATCATCGGAGATTAAAAGATTCGCTGGGGACTTCATCCCTTCGAGGAGATTTGATTTAGATCCCTCTCCTTCCATTTTATAATCACAACACGCAGTGACCATAGAAGATGAAAATCCATCCAATCCCAATCTCTCTGCTCGTTTTTTTTGCGATTCTCGTACTTGTCGTAATCCAATCCTCGGTACTCGTTCAAAAAGTTCTCTGGAAATCGAATCTCCATCCAGCGGTGTCCCCGTCAGGAGCAAATCACGCAACTTTGGGAAAGATCGCGCATACGCGAGCCCTGTTGGGAGTTGATGCAGACCAAGACACCGAAAAAAAACCAATCTCCGAAGCGTCTCCCATCGATTCGTCTTGGATGCGATCGACAGAAACACCTCGCCGCTGGATTCCGTTGGGAGATTATCAACAATCAACGTATCCAGGTATTGTTGATAATTCTTTTTGATAAATCCCAGATGTAGATCCCCTTTAAAGTAGTATTGATCACTACTCCCAGCCCCAGAAGAAGAAGAAGAAGAAGAAGTTGATTTTGATTTTGATCCCCCGTTGTATTGGATTCGGATTTGATCCACGTGTACAATATCTTTTGCCCACCATTGGTAGTTCTCGTGAAGGATACTCTCGGTGGGGAGGAGGAGATTCTTATTATTGTCATTATTATTATTGTTGTTGTTGTTGATCTCCTCCCGTAATGGACTGTGGTTTGTCAGGATCAACGAGTACACATACACCGGAGCCGCCAGACTAAACAAATCAGACGGTAACAACATCTGACTGTTGGGATTCCCCGGATTCTTCTCCTCAATGTAATCGGAAATCTCCAGCAGGGATAGTTGGGTGTAAGGGCAGTACACGTGTTTCCCAAAGAACTCTTCTTTTTTAAGCAAATCTCCACGGATCCGCACACGTGCAAACTCCACAAACGGGTCTGGGGGAACCTGTGGGCGTTCAAATCCGCTCCCTGCATCTTCCGTGTGTGCATCTAGGAACATTTTTTCACTTGCCTGGATGGGATCCACCGTGCACTCGACTCCTGTGAGATCACACAAGTTGATTTTCGGTACGTACTCAATCTGGAGCTTTTTCGCGATGGCTAAAGCATTCCCCATTGTGGGATCCACCTCAAACGGGCGGGATTTGGGATTAGATGTGAGAAATGCGTCTGGATGAACCAACGGACATGATGATCGAGCGTTTAAGATCAAATCATAATCATATTGTTTCCGAGTAATCTGTTTCCTCATTACAAATCCTGTACTGATGGTTTTCTCCTCGCAGATTTGATCATCATCGTGAGCGTTATGCGCGTCCACTTGATCCAAAGTTAAAGATCGCACAGGAGAGTTGGACGGGAGGATATTTGATCTCTCCCCCCACGTGGTTATTTTCTTTGGGCCGTGAAGTGTCCCTCCCGGCACTAATCCGTTATTGTTTTGTAGTTCAAGTGACCGCAAATCGCAGCAATTGATCCACGTGTTGACAATCACCGGTCTACGCAATAATTTGTGATCGCTTGTTGGGGATTTCTTCATCGAACGCACGTAGAAATATTCCAGTTTGGGAAATCTATAGTCCAATTCTTTTTGGTATGGGATCCACGATGTCTGAGTGTGATCGAGATTTAACAGAAGCAATTCGGTCATTTTGGTGGGTTCCATCGGGTGGTACAATAAAGCACGAAAGTCCAAAGGGATCCCCGACAGTTGTAGTTCCTGTAACATTGTCTTCCAGCTCTTCACGCCAAGGAGATCCTTTTCCGGGAGTTTGGGATTTCCGTTTAAGATTAACGTTTTGAGAAATGGCAGCTTCCAGTACAGCTCTTCGAGATTTAATCTATCCAGATTCGCATTTCGGAGATTCAACATGTAGAAATCTTTTTGCGTATCAAACATTTTCTCGATTTGTAACCCACTCAGATCCACATTGTTCCCCTCCACAGTCACACTGGAGATCCCAACAGGCGCAAGCTTGACCGATGCGTGATCAGACAACACAAACT
>PDIM01010362.1:35093-45168 GCA_002811675.1 Ichthyosporea sp. XGB-2017a
TTTTCTTTCTGTTCTTAAACTTTCCTGTAGTAACTAACTTATAACTAACTAACCAAGTCCAATTATGAATTTCTTCTTTTGTTATTGTTATTTATTATTAAATGAAAGATATAAATAACAAAAAATGAAATAAAAAAGTCATAAAAATAAAAAAACACCTTCGACATTTTTTTTTTCTAAAAATAGAAGAAGCGGCTTTTTTTATTTGAATTTTTCATTTTTGAAATTCGTGAGACATGAAATAAATCCCTCAAGGGATTATGAAATCCCTAAAGGGAATTTAAATTTTGACTTTTTTAAAATCCCTCGAGGGATTAATATGATGCACAATACATGACAATCCAATTTTAGTCTTTCTTTTTGCGTATTCCATCAATGGACTGATGATGATACGATGTTCGCTGTTCATCTTTGTTTGCTTTTAGTTTCATGCTTCCTTCGTTTATAGGATACAATAAGAAGGATAAATTAGCACGTGTATCTAACTTTCATTCAGTTAATATCGTAAGTGGGAGGGGTGCAGGGGCATCGCTCATGCATGTTCTTAAAAGGTTTGAAAGGGTTGAAAACGTGAAATATATCAATTTGCTTAGGCCTTTGTCTGGAATGCTATCTTTTGAACAATCTGGCAACGTCTTTCCAATATAAATGGCAAGCTCTGCTCATAAGATCGCCACTGAACTACTTAATTTACAGGGGAACTTATAATTTAAGCTGTAAGCATCCTTTTTGTTTATTATTCATTAACATGTGCTCTTAAACCTCAACTTTCTTTCATTATGGAATCGAATTAAATTAAGAAAAATGGTGTAAAACTAACAGGTGTACATGGCCTTCATTCTGTTATCGTAAGTGGGAGGGGAGCAAGGGCATCGCTCACGCATGTTCTTGAACGGTTTGATCAGGTTGAAATCGTGGAAGAAGTCTACCTCATTAGGTCCATACAACAACATATACGATCCGTGCTCGCGTTTTTTGTCGGGAATGTTATCCTTTGGATAATCCGGAAAGGTCTTTCCACTATAAATGGCAAGTTCATACATATCCTGGGTTTGCATTTCCGTACACTGAATGTGATCCGCCAGCTCACCGAATATTCCACCGGCCTTGAGCACTTCACAGGCCATGGAGCTACAAATCATAGACTTTCCAGCTGGGACGGGTTTCCCTTTCAATGGGCGTAAACCAGGGTAGATCCACTCATCCCGTTCGGGCATGGCCATTACTTGCTTAAAGTTCAATCCACGTTCTGCCATCAAGCTGTAGAGCTGTGCTGTCTTAAGTCCCTTTGTTCCCATGCGATGGTTGAGAGCAGCAGTCCAGGGGCCACCCATACCAACCAACTCCATGGCGGGATTCACAATGGGCTCCAATGTGAGGAAAAGCAACTGGAAGATTTCCATTGACAATGGCTTGTACAAATTCTCATTCTCAGTATCGATAATCATAAATAAAAAGTTAAAGGTTCCATATGGCAATCCTTCATTTTCCTTGAAGAATTTGCGCATAGCATTCTCATCAAGATTTGCGCGAGACTCATCGCTGAGTGGAAGGAAAACCATTGTCATTCCCATCTTCTGACGGTCGCTATGGAACTGCTCCCAAGTTGATTTCCTAACACCGCTACCATTAGCCTCAATTACATATAGCTCACCATCATCCATCCACATTGCCATCGCAGTGTGTGTGACCTTTGCCCCAGTCATGTACAAAATAAAGATATCAATTCCTGTGAACCCTTGCGCGAAAAGAATATCCCCCGTCTTCACCTGGCTCTTGTCTGGTATATAGGTGGTGGCATTCTTGGGTCGCCGAGGAAATCTCAAGTTGGTGTTTTGGATCAAAAACCCCTCGTTCAAGATTGATTGACCTTCCTCGCCGCCAGCCAGCTGTGGGATGATCATTTTCAGTGTGTGCCAGATGCTCTTAATTGATTTTACCAAACTATCGTGTGTATGAAAGACTCTCACACCCACACTGTGGATGTCCTTCATCTCTGCCTTGGTGAGGCCACGTAGTTCGATGGTGTGAGGCCACCAGTCTCCGCCACCGAGGACAAATCCATGGGGATTTGCATGCAAGAGTGTACTCAACAGGATCCATTCTACGCACACCAAGCTCTTGCGTTCAGAGAGCGCCACTTTAATCACAACGTTGCCTTTGTTGTCGTCAACAGACTCAATCCACACGCGGATAGATTTGAAGCATCGCCCTTCCCCACTAATGATGCCAGTTTTATATTTCTTATAGCTAATCGACGGGGCGCGAACAGCACCCATATAGGCCGGAAGAAACTCCAATGGGGCCAAATCGGAGGTGCTGTCTGCCATGTCTGCATCTGCAAGAGAAATCTTTGACTGCCCTGCAATGGTGCCATTGTTGGCTTTGGATTGAACTTTACGTTTCTGGGAGTTGCCTTTTGCCACCAGCTGTCTCATTGCTTCAGTCAATTCTTCGTGACCTTGCTTCCACTCATTGTGTTCCCGATCGACAAACTCAACCCGCTTCTGCTCCCGGAACTGCAAATGGGAGGTTTGGAATTTCAAAGAAGGTGATGCAGTGTTATTATTCTTCTGCTCATCAGACGCCCCCACAAAGAGGTCCAAGGCATCCTGATGGTCCACCACGGTATGGTGACTATCCAACACCCGGAAGGACTGGTCTGCAGCCAGCTGGAATTGTCCCAACCCCTTGAAGGGGTCGGCCTGGGCACCGGTGGGAACCGGAGAGGCAGAGATAAGTGTATTGGTGGAACTAACACCAAGGAGTAAGATCAGACACGCAACATGGAGCAAAAGGTCCTTGGTAGTCCTCTGTGCAAAGGATTTCATATTGATTTCCATTTATGCTGATTTGTTGTTCTGTTTAGTTGGTTAGATAGAGCGAAAATGTATAATTAAGTTAACAAGAACAACAGGGGCCCTCGCACTGCTTTGGCTTTTCCTTTTTATACCTTCCGCGATTACGGGTGGATGATGAAATGGAAGAGAAAGGTGTGGTCCAGGGGCAACAATGAAATGAATGAGAAATTGCAGTTGTTATTAGTGACCAATTGCATCTGGCCATTGTTTGCAATTTGTGTACAAAAAAAAAAAAGATACCAATGTCTTTATATTCAAATTGAAATGAATTGAGTAATTACAGCAGAACTTTACATTGTGTATGAACTAAACTTTAAAACAGCTGTGCAAAAATTTGAAAAAACCTTCCATACATGAATATCTCCGCGCGGTTACTTCATGACAACGTCAACAACCTCCCAACTGACTACAGTAATTGCTTATAAAATGACTGACTGAAGATGGCAGTAAACCAAGACAAGCTATGTAGCTGTTCGTACGTTGACTGTCGACCGTCGGGGAGACTTACAAATTTTAAGTGCGGAGTGATACCGTACATACGGGGGAATTCCAAGTGCCGCATGCCGCATGAAGTTTGGCCACGCACATGCAAATTGCAACCTTGAAATTAAGGGACCATCATCAATAATGTACGTATAACTCGATGCAAGACGTACATGTACAGCAGCGACCCCCAAAATCCAAATCCAAGATCGTATTAAAGGGGCAAATGTGTTGCGAAATCATAGACTGTAAGTTAGAACCACCATTCATTCCTTCGCCTTGTAGGGGCGGGGCCTTGTTCAAAATTTAATTATAATAATTATGTACTTACAGCTTAGATTTTTCAAATCTGTATTACAGTACACCTAGGTTGATTTAACGATTTTTTTAGTGGAAGCTAGATGCAGTTACTTTAGATACTATGTACATAGTAAATGATATCTATAATCTGCTTGTAGCTTTATAATTGGCTGTCTTTTCAATCTTAACCAATATTTACTTACAGCACACACGGCCAGTGAGATTTAGTATTGTGATTCTATAGATTGCCGTTTCATTCAAGTTCGAAATGGTGCCATTTATTTTTTCCAATCAAGGTAAATAAAGCAACAAGAGCATGTTATGTGTTCAATTATCTTGATGGCTGATCCCATCTTTAGATAAGAGTCTAGGCAGACTGCAGATAGCGACTCGTGCTCAAAAGTCAAACGATGAACAACATTGTCAACAAAATGGGACTGTTTTCCAAATTCAATTTGATAGCTATGGAAGTTAGAATTCCAAGATGATGATGCTGCTGCGGTAAAGGGTATCGGTTCCCGAATAGTTCCCCTTGTTTTTTCAGCACGACGTAGTGTAGTGATGATGCTCGAGCAATTGTTTGTAAAAGATCCAAACCATACCTATTATGCAGCACAATGTTGAACATACCAGCAACCGTTGTATTTGTTATAGTCAATGTGACTCAATTCGAACCCTTTATTGCGCCGCTTCATTACGTTCTGTCGGTCTCTGCCAGGTTCCAGATTGCTTCGTGAAAAAGAAAAGGAGATCGGAGATCCACTGTACGTAAGCATTGTAGACTGTAGTACTTTTGAGGTGGAATAGATTAAATTACATTGTATCTTATACACAATGTTTTTTATAATAGGATGTTAACACGAGGCAAAGTTGGTCTTTGGTATCCGTGGCTGAAAGGATGTTTTTCTAGTTGAGCTTTTTATCTACTTGCTCTGTGTTTTGGTATTCTCTAGTTTCTAATATCCAAATAATTGATAAAAACTAGGAATGCAAATGTGTCAAGAAACGTGAAGAAGTCTCCTGTCATCAAACTTTGTTCCATAGTGTTTCTTCTGTCCATCTGTCGTCCACAGTTTCCTTTGAACAAAGAGCCAACAGTATTGGATGTACCGGATGTACAGCCCTTTACATCTGCCTTTAATCAGGTGTCTGAATCTGACAAGAATGTTCAGAGTAAAGTTGTAAAGCTATCAGACCAAAAGCTCTCCCGAGGGCTGTCCACACCCCCATCCTTTATTCCTTTTATACCTGTGAGTTATGTCTGATATCCACGAAAACAATCAGCCTGTGAGCCCTCATGTGAGCCATCATGTGAGAACACAGTTATCATGTGAACCATCCTCCAACATGCATATGCCCGTGCTTTTTGTCCAGCGTTCCACTCCCATTGAATGTTTTGAATGAGTGTTTCTACGGATGGTATTTCCCCTGTTGGTGATTTTCAGGGAACTGAGGTATTGCATATATTATTATAAGTATTATTATTAGAGTGTGTACAATGTAATAAGAGCGTCCATCATTGTGGATGAAAACAAAAACAAAAAAAAAGAAACGAGAAAAAGTCTACCAGCCTCATTTCCTGATGGGTTATAGACAGAGCGTTTATTTATGTACTGCTTAACCAGCAGGAAGTTCTGTTTGTTCTTCTTCTAATACGTCGGGGAAGTAACGAGTTCTTTGGGAGGCTGATAAAGGTAAGGAAAAACGTAGACGCCACCGCAGCAGAAGGCTCAGGCCTTAGAGATAACATTGATTGAGCTCGGGAAAGGATGTAAATAAAGTAGCCCAGGGTAATGAAAAAGTAACGAGTTCATGAATCACTATAAGAGGCGACGGGGATAAAGTCCTGGCTATCAGGATCAAGCTTTTGAATGTGCGTGTTCATTGGGGTGAGCAAAGGGAAAGGAAGGGATTGTTATTTATTGAGGGGGGGGGTCTAGTTTTAACTAAGGGTGTGAGGAATGTGTACGTTAGACGTATATAGGGAGGGCTGGGATGATAAGCAATTATAGGGAGGGCCGGGATGATAAGCAACTATGTTAGGGGGGGGGTCGGGGGAGGAGATGGTTCTAATCAATATTAGTCAGTGTTATTGTCTTCCGATAGTTCATAATAAGAATGATCTTCGTCCATGACACTGCTGTCGTCGCTGAAGGGATCTTCAGCAATGCTATTGTCATCAATAAAACTGTCATTATGATCATATTGGTTGTCTGAATGTAAATGGCTGTCGTCAGTTAGTTGGGATATAAGGTGGTGAGGTTGGTTGTCTTCATCATCAAGGTCTTCATCATTAAGGTCTTCAATATCTGTGCTTACCGCTGGTTGCTGGTGGTCGGTGGTTTCAATTTCCTCTACATCGTGCTTGGTCTCTTCCTGTTCTTGTTTAATAGCAAGCTTTTTGGCATCCGACTTCTTGTAAGGTGAAGTGCGGGAAGATTTTTTGGAAGTCTTGGAAACAACAGAAACAACCTCAAAGACGACTTTGTTGGTGCCGTTGTAGGTTTCTGGTTTGGCCACAAGGTTCATGCAATAATTATATTTAGCGGCATTATCAAATACTGCACTGAAAGATTTCATGTCATGGTTTTCTTTGAATATATGCAAATCATTTGCTGATGTACCGAGAATAAGTTGAGCAACATCATTGAACATCACCACCTTGTAGGTCTGGTCAGCTTTTAATTCTGCACGAAGAGTGTATCGATAGGAAGGGATTGTTGCCGAAGATTGTTGCAGTTTTGCCACAGAGTGTACAGCTGCCTGTGGAGTATTTTTTGTTACACGATGAGCTGCATGCTTTATAAGAAACATTATGCAAGTCAAATTCTCCAAACGAAACATCGGGCAAGCAAAAACGGATTGCTTCCTGTTTCGACTTGCACGAGGCATATGCGGATAAAAAGGAACCTTTCTTGTACTTCTCGGATGTGTAGCCATACTTATAAGGGTTACTGTGAAGCATCACATTGGCACGTTTGGTACTAACTTTTTTCAGAACAGAATTATCAGTTACTACCAATTTAAAGGAAGCGGTGGTCTTCGATTTCTGGGGATTGCTGTTAGTTAAACGAGTCCAATCACTTACACGCACAATGTCTCCAATATCGAAACCGACATTTGGGAATTTAGCAACCAAATGAGAATTACGAACATCCAACAGTAGGGAATCTGTTTCATCCACAATAACAGCATTAAAAGCAGGAGTGGTTGAGTTCCTGAAAAGCTGTGAAATGGAAAGTACCCTACATGCAGGGGTAAGAGAAGGGTCATTGCGGGAGACTTCCATGTCTTTAATTGTACACAGCCGCACTGTATTGACAGAAGCGCGGGAAGAGGCATTTGAAGTAGAGCCACGCGCCTGAATAGAGCCGTGCAAAGAGGGGATGCAGTGTAAATCAAGGTGTAAATTACTCCTTTCAGGCCAATTTGGAAGAACGATTTGCGCATTTCAAAGAAGAGAGAGCATGCTGTAGTTCACCAGTTGAAAGAAGAGGCCTCCCTGCAGTCAGCTCAATAGCCCCGAGTCACCAGAGCAGTCCAAATAGCGCACGGAGTATAAATCGCATTCACCTGAGGGGATTTACACTCAGAAGATTTACTAGAGAGTCACCAGAGCAGTTCTTTGCAGTCATTTCAGGCGATTTACTACCAGAAAAGAGAGCACGCTGCACTCAGCTCAATAGCCCCAACTGGGAAGAAAAACTTGATTTCTTTCATACATTTAGAATGATTTGAATGAAGAAAAATAATAAGAAACAAAAGAAACAAAAACATAAAAAAACACAAACTTGAGAAACACAAACAGAGTTTATACTGAAAAATAAAAACTGTCAATAAAATTAGATTATTTAAGAGAATCCAATAAGAATCGAACTACAGTTCCTCGCTAAGCGTGGTCTGGCGTTCCTTTATTTATACTCCGAGGAAACATGCCAATATTCGCATCGGAATGTTCTGGAAAATACAATGAAACTATAATAAACTATCTATCTGACTATGTGTGACTATGCAAACAATTATGTAATGGATAATAGGTGAGTGGTTATGTTGTGGTAATAGGGCTGCTGGAATATTCTAGAAGGAGTAGGGGATAATAGATCAGGGTGTAAAATAAATGGGATAATAGGAGGTTCTAAATAATATAGGGCTAGGGAACGAGGAGAATGACTTAGGAATTTGTTGCTTTTTGAACCAATGAGATGTCTTTATTTGACTTTTGGACCGCTTTTGGATCAATCAGATCCCTCCAAATCCATTTATGGAGGGCAGATAATACGCCACTTAAAGAACTATTGAGGTCGTTAAAGATCCTGATAGCCAGGAAATAATCCTTCCTTGAAAAGGGGAAAATGTACTACCTTTCTTCCCAGAACGACTTACAAAGGCATAGGAAGCCAGTATGATGGGAACCTCCTGGGGAACCTACCTTCCGGTATGTATATTCATTTGGTAGGTCAATGCATGCCCCACACCACCTTTCGCAGTCTCTTTCTGACATGACATCTGGTAATGTAACTTCACAACTAACGCCATCCCTGCTGGGATCAAAAACTGAAAATTTGCCACGTAACTTGTTGTTACATGATCTCTCACAGTCTGCCCTATGCTTTTCTCCTTTCACGCCTGTTGCTTGTAATTCTAGTGTGACAATAAGAACTATGGCAGCTAACACTAAGATTACACCAAGACGTGACATGATTTAATACACTGATAATAAAATTTAGATTTCTTCCGGATTTCTTATTCAAATCAAGTAAGTACTAATTTGTCGACATGCACTAAGATTGCCTTTGGGGAGCTTCACACGATTGCTGTATTTATGCTTAAAAATATTGCAGCTCGAATTTCAAACGGAGAGCAACCACTACCACGTAATGCTCCTGAAACTGCAAGGGACACTAGAACTATAGAGAGGTGAGTGTGCTAGTACGTCTGTCCCTTGTGAAACTGCCCAGTCATGGCCACAGGATTAACGTCAAAAGCCCAAAGGGAACAGCTGCTTGTGCATAACCCTGACAACTAAGTTGCTGATGCCAGGCCCATGACAGGAGTCAGGATCGGGTCCCGGGAGGTACTTACTCTCCTCTGGAGCTGGTTTCCCTATTTTCTTGTTTTTTCCTGGAAAATGACTGACTGCGGAAAATTTCGGGAATTTTATAGAGTTTTATCCAATAACTTTTCTTTATTTCCTTAACTATGAAAAGTCCTATAGAAAAAAAAGCGTCGTGATCGGAGGTGTCGGGGGAGAAAAACGCTACGCTGAGCTTCACTCAATGAATCCACGAGCTTTTCACAATTGCAGACTGCAGTGTGCTCGTCAGTGTGCAAAGATGCTAGCGTCGTGATCGGAGGTGTCGGGGGAGAAAAACGCTATGCTGAGCTTCACTCAATGAATCCACGAGCTTTTCACAATTGCAGACTGCAGTGTGCTCGTCATTGTGCAAAGATGTTCCGCATTTTTGCCCAAAACAGGAAGATGACTGACTGCGGAAAATTTCGGGCATTTTATAGAGTTTTATCCAATAACTTTTCTTTATTTCCTTGTACATAACTATGAAAAGTCCTATAGAATGTAGGCGTGGCTTAACGAAGTATGTAGTGCACGTAGTGCATGACTGCGAAGCTTCCCCCTGCAACTCCCTTTTCAAGGCCATCTTCCAAATCTGGTGTCTGCCCCCACGAATTTGTGTTTCACCGGTGTTTCAAAGGGACTTACAACTATTTTAAAAAAATATATGAGAAATAATAATAAAAAAAAAAAACGGGAATTTTAGCGGCATTGTGGATCAGAAAAATCCTCCAAACCAATCCCAGGTATTATTGGTTGGGGTTGGGCCCTGGGATTGGGGATTGATGGGAGCTGGAAAGGCTGGGATTGGGTATTGGGGCCTTGCAGACACCTGGGATTGGGGATTTTTATTTCCTGTTTTTTTGTCCGCAGTCACCTAATAACTATAAAAGGAATGGCGGGAATATGGCCAGCTCCCAAGTCTCAGAGTCAGGAATGAGGAATGAGGAATGCAGTGTTTTTTATGTCCCTTTTTCTTTATTTTTTTTTTGTTGTGATTTGTTGCTCTTTAGCTAATCTTTGGCTATTTTTTTTTGTTGTGATTTGTTGCTCTTTAGCTAATCTTTGGCTATTTTCTTTTTTTTTTTCTGTTCAATGGCAGTCTCAAGTGAATTGCAATCTAAGGCAGCATTAACGGAGAAGGCGGCTGAGGATGTTCGAAAGTTCTTTGAGGATTACTTTGAGCTAACCGGTAATCCGGTTACTTTACTTATTAACAAAGGGTATAAAAATCTAAAATTTCTTAAGAGCCTTACTTGGGAATATGTTGATAATTTATATAATCATCTCAATCCGAAAGAAAAAGAGTTTGACTTTACCTTTGTATCTGATTTTGATCTTCCCGTATATAACAAGTAAG
>PDIM01010363.1:0-23473 GCA_002811675.1 Ichthyosporea sp. XGB-2017a
AGTGGTCTCTGGCGAGGAAGGAGCAGGGCCTCCGGCCAATTTGGGACGGCAACCAGGGGTGGCCGAAATCTGACCAATCAGAGGACCTAAAAAGAATGTACCTAAACAGAACGTCGGGGAGGGGGTATCGCTCGCAAGCTCGCTCGATTACATACATGTACATACTGTTTTTTTTTCTCATCCACAAACCACAAAATCATGGACGCGTTTATTCCCTTTGGACAAATCAGGGATTTTTTGGATTAAACTAGCGACCAGGAGATGACACGGCGACAGACGAGGATAATACCTTAACTACGGAAAATCCCATAGAAGGACTCTTCTGAGAGAGTGACCCCGCCCTCATAAAATGATCGAATTATTCCTGTGTTTTTATTTTATTTTTTTTTTTTTTTTGGCTCAGCTGGTGCTGTTTCCGGTGGGTTTTGTCTTGGCTTTTTGCTTTTTGCTGTTTTATTTCTAGTTTTTTGTTTTTTGTCCTTTTTTACATTTTTCTGCACTCTGGCATTTTTTCCAACTTTTACATTTTTTTTTATTTGTAGCCTAATAATATTTGATTTGATATAGTCACTAGTGACAAGGCGTTGGTAGAGTTTGAAAATCTAAGATGCCGCATTCATGCCAAGTAGTGGGATGCTATACAGGGCATCAAACGAAAGTAGATTCAGATGATCCCGATAGTCCAAAATTTGCCGATCTCAAATACTTTGAAGGCTATGAAGTAAGTGCGCATACATTTCCGATTAATGATGATATAACTTTGCAGAAATGGATTATTGCAATTGGAAGAGAAGAATGGCAAAATAGAACTATTGACGATACTTTTCGTGAAGAACTTAAGAAGAAACGCGTCTGCTCCAAGCATTTCAATACTCAAACTGATTTTATGCCGAATTCCAAAAGACGAAATGCAGTAAAGTTAAGACTGAAAGATAAAGCTGTGCCTTCCCGGTTTCTGAGAGTAGAGGCGCCCAAAGAGTGGTATTCGTCTTCAGTGGAAAAATTTCTGTTGTATGACTTACACGTGCACCACAAAGATGATCCTGATCCCGTCGGTTCGATGTTGAGTCAACTTCGCGCACATAGGCGGAATTCAGTGGACGCCGTTCGTTATGAGGGGACTCGTGAAGATTTGCAAATCCAGCACTATAATGTATGCCATTTGAATGTAAGCGTAGTGAGACGTAAAAAAGCTTTAGAAAAAGTAAGGGAAACTTGACGAGTTACATAAACAGTTTTTGGCGAAGGGGAGGGAGTTGGCTGATCTTGTGCAAAGTTTAGAAGACGACGAGGATCAGGAGTTTCACCAGATGTTAAATGAAAAGGCATCGTATCTGAAATATAATTTCCGTAGCAAATTGGATTTTGTGCTGGAGCAGACAGAGCTGATGGTAAAAAGTTCAGCATTGAAAGAATGGACTTCAAAGATTTCGTTTAATGTTGCTTATGTACTGTATAGTTCCTCGCCTGGGGCATACCTACAACTTCTCTCCACAGGGTGTTTAGATATGCCGTCAGTAAGAACAATATGCCGATTTAATCAAGACCATCATGGAATGAGCACCGATGAGTTTGGTCATGACAATGAATCAAATGTAAAGTATTTTCGTAATCGCGTAAACGCAGATAGGGAGGAATGAGAGAAAAAAGGAATCTTGTCCAACCAGCATGCATTGGTTTTCGATGGTCTTCATATGCAGGCGAGGACAAAATTCACAGGTGAAGGAATCACAGGGATATCCGATAATACTTTTTTCCTTTTCCTTCTCCCCCCCTACCATAAAAATAAAAAATATTTTTTTTCTTTTTTCGTGTACCCTCTATTTACTATTAGAGTGGGCCATGGCAAAGCCTTTAGCTTTTTGTATTTCTTGAAATCGGTCTTCATTCTAGCCCCGCTACAGCTGCTTCCCTCGCTTCTTTTCTTTTTGAAAGCCGGCTCTGCTGCTTCGTCATTAATGTCTTCAAGGATGTAATTTTGAAGGTTATAGCGAGGGGTTATAGCTTCCATGGTTACCAATATAGCATAGTATTTCAAAACACCCATAAACTCTTCGACACGTTTAGCCCCTTTAGCACGTTGTTTAATGTTTGGCCGCGCTATTGCTCCTTTTCCCCGAAAGGAAAATCGCGCTTCGTCTACTCGGTCCCTGTGACGGAAGATATGAACCGTTCAATTATTAAGTTCGTGCACAGAAGCTAGGGATTACCAAAAAGCCATTGCAGGCAAGTCGTCTGATTTACATGGGGGTAATCTAATTTAGTTTCAATTATCCTTTAATCTCACCGACGAGCAAGCCATCACGCTCTTCACATCACCATGCCACTACTGTGGGCACAATATTCAATGCAATGGGATTCTTTCGACTTTCAGAGCCTGCGTGTGGAACGTGGCTTTGTGTTTGCTTCAAATATCCCAATGCAAGGAGTTCTAAGAAGGAATACGGTTGTTCGCCCTCGTTGGTTTGTGCGGTTTTCTCAAAGCATCTATCTGGACCGCTCAACCAGTGTCTTCTGACATTGCTTCACTTTTAGCTTCCGCATTATTCACCATCTTTCAAGTCATGAAGTCGTTCAGGATCCCGACCTCATCCATTTGCAGAGGGTGCCCACAAGTCGCATGTTTTGCGTTTCTTTTATCCATAAACCCAGCAGGCGTTTTGACACGGGTTGACCCAAACAGAGAAAAGAGCCCAGAGAACTGCACAAAACAACAGCAAGTAGGACGACTCTTAATGTCATATTCAGCGAATTACCCTGTTGGATAAAAAGAATAAAGGTTGCACAGCTTGCTTGTACTGCAAGGTAACTGCTGCAGCAAGCGATATTCTGGAGCAAATTCTTTTGCTTTTTTGCTCTTGCAAGGATTGAGTTCAATTCAAGGATATAAACTGGATCTGGAAACTCGCCTTTGCTATGGAAACTCTCTTTTGATAGCAGCTGATCGATTTTACAGTGTCACGCTGCAGATAATAGGAATTGTATTACACAATGACGGGGACTCATTGTTCTAGCTATGTACTCTAAGTAACCGGCCAAGCAAGTTACATGGTTAGAATTATATATTATTGATGTTATTTGATTCAAAGGGGCTCAAAAGCAATTCCTTGAGGGGTTTATGAATGTGAATTCCAATGGCAAAGAATGAACAGTTGACTGTTCATTCTTTTGCATCCTTTACAAAGTAATTTCTGGTTGCAATAGGAACTATTCAAGATGCCAAGCTGCTTGACTTATATGATGAGCAGCCTCTAATAATGCAATCCCAAACGCTCACAAACTGACCCAAGCTGAATGCTCTCTTTGGTATCCGTTATCGAAATGCCACCACTAAATTTCTCAAAAAATAGATAAAGGCCTCTATGAAACTGTGTGCTGCACCCGTGTATCCTGTCGAGGTGTAAGGTGTTTAGAGTTAGGTGTAGGGCACATGGAAGAGTCTACATAGTATTGCTGGCAACTCTGGCAAGACTTTGTTTTCGTTGTCTTTGTTGTGTGTATTCTGTGTCACATTGAAGTATTCAATCATAAAGTATTCGGAGGAGTTTGTGAAGCGTTGCTGCAAAGATGAGGAATGATAAGGAGTGTGTGCACTGGGATCCGCATTCTGTTTTCAAGGGAATTAAAGATAAGCCCAGTGGAAAGAATAATGCCCTCATTATTCTCAACCAAGATATCGCATTCTCTCTTGTGGCAGAGTTGTTTGACCATTGTGGGCTTATTGTGTGTGCGGATGGGGGAGCGAATAGACTGTACGACGTAGCATTGAAGCACTCTGAGGCTAGCTTGAATAGGTAAGCGTGAGCAAAAAAAAACATAGGATGGGTGTGTGTGTGTGTGTGTGTGTATGGAAGCAATATAGTAACCGGCCGTCCTTTTGCTTTTGTTTGTCGTACGAATAGATTCGTTCCGAATTTTATTACTGGTGATTTAGATTCGCTAAGGATGAAAGTAGCGAACTTTTATTCTTCAAAGGGTACGAAGATTTTGGAAAGGAGCTCTCAATACGAACAAGATTTTGGCAAAAGTTACAATATTGTGCTGGAGCAGGAAGAAGAAATGAAATCTCAGGTTGGTATTTTCTTTTGAAGTTGATTAAACGGATGGTCCCTCTGTGGTATTGATGTTTGTGTATTGTTTGTTTGCTTTGTGTTGTGCTGGGTTGGGTTAAAGTTTGAGTACATTTACGTTCTGGGAGCTCTTGACGGAAGATTTGATCAAACCATGTCCAATATAAATATGCTCTACAGATACGAAAGTCGGAAAATGGTGCTCATTACGGATATATCATCTGTGTTTTTATTGAAGAAGGTAAATTGATACAAAAGATGAGCCTAATGTGATGCGTTTTAGTTTGTGTTTTATTACTTTGTGTCGAGACAAATTACTTATCATATGTTATACTAGGGTGAAAACCTCATTCAGGTCAATCGAATGGTTGAGGGGCCCACTTGTGGTCTTATCCCTGTCGGCCATAAGGTCAATAGCATAAAAACTCGTGGATTGAAATGGGATGTAGAGGATGTCTCGATGGAGTTTGGAGGGCTCGTGAGTTCTTCAAATGGATTTGAAGAACCTTCTGATTTTTCCATGCCGTTACAAGAGGTATGGGTTCAGACATCAGAGGCCATTGTATATACTGTAGAGCACCAATTCGCTTTATAGCCTGCAACAAAGACCTCTGAACAAATGACGAACTGCATTCGGCGAATATTTCTTCTAATGAGCTCCGGAAACAAAACACTTTTGCATGTTTCATCCGCCTACCTGGTTTCATCTGGACTATTGGAACTTTCGTGGAAGTGGAACTTTTCAACACCACGTGTAAGGTACCCGACTATTGGCTACATAGTGAGTGATCAAAAGTGAAAAAGATCAGTTACTGTAATAACTGGGCGGACTGGCGGGGCCGCTGACGATAAATTAATGGCTCGTGCACATGCACAGGCCGGCCCCCTTGATTCTAATTGCGAAAAGATTGCCTTTGATTGCGAATACAGTGTGTTGACTGTTGTGGGAAGGGCGGCTTTTCCTCAGTTGTTTATCGACACTCGCTGGACGTGAATTATCAGAGGATAAAATAAAGGAAGGATGAGAAAAGAAGGAAGGGATTTCGGCTGTTGAAATTTGTGAGGTAATCGGGAATGAGTGTGGATGGTTATTGATCATAGGGAATTACATACGGTTGAGCGACTTGAAACTAGAGTTTGATTTACGTAGCTTAGTAGGGGGAAAAGCCTTTCAAATCAAAAAAGATATGTCAAATTTCGTGAGCTGTCTTATCCAACTTTTCTTTGTATTTGCGTGTCTGAAGTTGTTTGTGCACATGCTGAACATGCAGAAAAGTAGCAGGACTATGATTTATGTATTTGCAGGTGTTGTTCAACATGTGGCAGTCTTTACCGTTCTACAAACTGTGATTGGGGCAATTGTGTAGTAGCACTTCCTGTATTTTGATGATTTAACTGTTGTATATATTTCCAACCTCACATATTACTCCTTACAATCTCCCAATGCAACATAATAATGGAAACTGCGATATACCCATTTTTCAATGAGGAGCTGATGTCCTGGCACTGCCTTTACTCCTCCAGTGCGTTTCACAATCACTGTAGCTAGCCTTCCGTTATCCAATAAAATGTTCACGTGCTCTATTTGAAGAAGCCATAGGTTAATTCTATGTGAAGAAGCCTGTAAGAGGAAAGGGGAAGATCAAGAAAGAACAGATATCTTTTCGGCCGAACAAATGCCTTTTTTATTTCTAATCTTGCTTGCTGGTAGCTTCAAATGCCGTACTACAAGTTATGAAACCCATTACAAGATGAGCACCATCAATCACCAAATATGCTGTGCAGGTTAGCAGAGTCCATGCAGGTTGTGCAGATCCAGTTGTAAAACAAATCGACACCTTCAAAGCACGGACTTTCCGCCGTACTATTTGGCACCACTTCCAGAGCGATCTTTAGCCTATTTGACCTCAAAGTACTGGACAGTGCGCTCATCACTCTTTTCTATGCCCCAGATGTGCCTGTAGTCATCGAATCTGTTCTCGAAGACCTCTCGCATCCCGGACCTACCCAGCATGCCGCAGTTACTATAGCAGTATTCTATGCCTTTCTTCAATGTTCTTGTTTGAGCTGATAGGCTTCACCATGAGCCCATAGCTGGGATTGCCTCTCCATTCAGGCTACACTAGTCAACAGCCATTAATGCCCCACACCCGGGGATCTGATGTAGTACTTGTCTGTCCTCTTTGCTTTAGTACTTGTTAATCCATTCCTCGTCCTATTCAAATATGCAGCATCTCTTCTGCCGTAACCCTCCTCTCCACAAATTATTTCTTCAAGTCGCGTGGGCATAAAATAATAATGATTTATTTGATAATTTTCCTTCTAAAATTAATTCTTATTTTGTTTATATAAATTTTCGTTTCTCGTAATAATTTCTTTTTCTTTTTGTTTCTTTTTGTTTTGAGGTTTCTTTTTTTGATTTTATATCAATAGTTGTTTTGGAGAACAAAGAACAAAAACAAAACAAAACAGAGGAGACGGAAAGCTGAATCGTTTTCAAAATCCTTGCTCAAGTTATTTGTGATTAGAAAGCCCTAAAGCCAGCAGAAAAGAAAGAGGGAGAGAAGTGTAGAAATGAGCGGTACAGAAGAGTGTGTTGTTATTTTGGATGCAGGGGCACAGTATGGGAAGGTAATCGATCGTAAGGTAAGAGAGCTTAAGGTCAAATCTGACATTCTACCGCTGGATACAAGCGTGGAACAGATTCAGAAGGCCGGGTACAAGGCAATCATTCTGTCTGGGGGTCCTAGCAGCTGCTATGCGGCTGACGCCCCAAAATACGATGAAGGTATATTCGATATGGGCCTTCCCATTCTTGGAATCTGTTATGGGATGCAGCTAGCGAATATTCACTTTGGAGGTAGTGTAGAAAGTAAGTCTCAGCGCGAGGATGGCCAGGAAACCATCACTGTGGAACCTAGTTCCCTTCTTTTTAGAGGCATGGAAGAGAAGCAGAAAGTTTTGTTGACGCATGGAGACTCTGTTGGGGAGGTCGCGCCCGGATTCAGATGCATTGCTAAGTCTGGTGAAATTGTTGCTGGAATAGAAAGCGAGGAAAAACGAATTGCAGGTGTGCAGTTTCATCCAGAAGTGGATCTAAGTGTCAATGGATTGACAATGATTTCCAATTTTCTGTTCAATTGCTGCGGTTTCAAAGGGGATTTTACTATCGAAGATCGAGAAGAAAAGGCCTTAAAAGAAATAAGAGATTTTGTTGGAGAAAAAGAAGTGTTGGTGCTTGTTAGTGGAGGGGTGGATAGCACCGTTTGTGCGGCTTTGCTTCATCGCGCTTTGGGCTCTGAAAAGGTTCATGCTATTCATATCGACAATGGCTTTATGCGACACGAGGAGAGTAAGACTGTGGACAAGTCTCTTGAACATCTCGGACTGAGATTGAAGGTAATTGATGCATCGGAACGATTTTATAATTCGACTACTGTTATCACCAATGCAAAAACGAAGGAGTCTTATACTACCGCGAAACTAAAGGAAACGGTATTGCCTGAGGAAAAGCGTAAAATTATTGGGGATACGTTTATGCATGTTGCCAACGATGCTGTGAAGGAGCTGAATCTGAATCCAGAAGATGTTTTCCTCGCTCAAGGAACTTTGCGGCCCGACTTGATTGAGTCGGCGTCATCTTTGGCAAGCACCAAAGCTGATGCGATCAAAACCCATCACAATGATACCGATTTGGTGCGGATGCTGAGAGATCAAGGGAGGGTGATTGAGCCCCTGAAGGATTATCACAAAGACGAGGTGAGAGCTTTGGGAAAGCTGCTGGGATTAAAAGATGAGTTGGTAATGAGGCAACCATTTCCAGGCCCAGGTCTAGCAGTTAGACTTCTTTGTGCTGAAGAGCCATATATTTGCAACGACTTCGATTATACAAACGCCGTGCTTGCGAATATTGTTAATTTTTGTTCAATGGAGGCGACTGACAAGTCCGAAGCAATGTGTCACCCCAAACTTGATATTCCAAGCTTGAAGAAAGATATTATTGCGTCATTCGGCGGTGATGAAGAGGCAGTAAGGTGCCTTAGTGAATTGAGTGGAAAGGTTCAGTGTACCCTTTTGCCCATCAAGACCGTGGGAGTGCAAGGTGATGGCAGAACGTATAGTTATGTTGCGATGATCACAACTGGACACGCAAATGTTAAGGATATTCCCTGGAAACCGCTCTTTCGGATGGCAAAAGCTATCCCCCGCACATGCCATAACATCAACCGGGTTGTTTATGGATTCGGGGATATTGTGAAGGGGCCTATTCGAAATATTACGCCCACTCACTGTGAGCCGAAAGTTCTTTCGAAGCTACAAAAGGCCGATTATGTGGTAAATCAAGAGTTGTACAAGTATGGGTTAACATTGAGCCTCTCCCAAGTTCCAGTAATTTGTGCCCCAATTGACTTTTCACAGCCCAATGGTGGCTCTTCGAATCATGCAATTGCTATTCGCACATTTATCACAAATGATTTCATGACTGGTATGCCTGCAGTTCCTGGTGACCGCATGCCTTTTGAATGTTTGCAAACCATGGTCAATGACATTTCTGTGCAGGAGGGTGTTTCGAAGGTTCTTTACGACTTGACTGCCAAGCCTCCTGGAACTACCGAGTGGGAATAAAAATGCCACTCATGTTTCTCGAATATAGAAAAGAGGCAAAGTATAAAAGATAACTTCGCAGCGGGTAATAATAAAGGAGGGCACTAATTTTAATACCAACTCCTTTACAAACAAAAAGGATAGGTCATTACTGAAATGAAATGTTATCGTTTTATTAACAGAGGTAGAAGTGGTAAAATGTGTGAACTATATATTGGACTACGTACAAATTGTTTGGGTGTTATCTTTTACATTGAAGACAGAGAAAGGGAAGATATGCGGCCGGGAAGGTGTCGAAGCTTTTCTGATCCACTCGAAGAGGCTCTCACCCCCGAGAATGAAACTTTTGAAGACCTTGGTGAAGTGATTGTACATGTGGAAGTAGAATCCCTCTGGGAGGAATATGAATACGTGCTGGAGGAAGAGCAGCTCACTTTGCGCCCTTCAAAGTCCCATTCGGATGAGCCCGATGCTGACTTGTCAACATGTTCAAAGTCAATAAAGAATGTCTTGAAAAGCGGCAAATGTCTCGACTGGCCCGGTGGCACAGTTGCTGCAGGAGTGTAGGTTTTATAAAGACAAATTGAAGAAGAAGAGCGCTCTGACAAGCTTGAAGAGCATGTCTGCTCGTATTCATCAGAAAGTCTAAATTCAGACATGTCCTTAGAATTATCTTCAGGAAAAAGGCTCTTTTGGTTATGCAACACAACAATTCGTCTCCATATTTCCGACAAAATAGGTCCAACCATGACTGCCTCGGCTTCAGCCAAGGTAAACCACCTTCGAATTTTGCTACAATCTTTACTCTTCCACTGTTGTTTATCATTTACATTCATGATATAGGTTTTTATCACTGCATGTTCCCCACTGTGGTAAAAGTCCCCCAAGTAGTTAGTAATTGTTCCCGTCAATCCCATCTGTTTCTTAGATTCCCTTTGTGCTGCCTCTTCCGCGCTTTCCCTTCTCTTTTTCTTTCCCCTCGGAATGGCCCATTCGATGTTAAAATGTTTATCATAGTCGGCTGTGTTCCTTATATCGTGCATTGAATCAATTGTCTTTCTATCAAATAATTTAATTGTCTTCTTTTTCGAACTGAGCTTTACAAGCATGATTTGGGGCTGTGCATCAGCGCAACTGAGCCTCACCGGAACGCATCCCGCCATGCAGTCAATGGGTCCCTTGGACCTCATTGTCTCCTTATTCATTATGAAGAAGTTTTTAAATAAATAAATAACTAAAAGGGCCCTTCCCTTGTCCTTCCCACAAATTGTCTAAAACAAATCTAACCTTTCAAACTAATCAAACTACCAACAAAGTACGCAAACAAACAAAAGCAAAAGCCCAAGTGAACAAGTGAACAACAACAAATTATTACAAACTGATATTAATTTTCAAAAGCCTCCCTTTCTAATTGCAATTTCATTGTAAATTATCGGCCTGCAGCTCAACATGAGCCCAACTTTGCGCCACCGTCGCTCAACTTTGTTTTGATAATTTGCAGTAATCAGGTCTGCTAATTACAGTAGCTATGTAGTCGTGTAGTTGGTAATTATCTATGCACTGCATGTATTGTATCTTGCAGTATAAGTGGGTTTTGAATGATTGATGGGGGTACTTTCGGACTTTTGCTCTCTGCCTGCCTCTTCTGTCTAAGTTTTGATAATTCTCCCTTCATGAGAAGAGCATCAATAATTTGGGAAAAGGTCACTCTTTCAAACTGAACCTCAGTCGATATTATTTAGGTTGGGGAATAATTCGTAACGTCGCGGAAGCAAATATTATTGTGAAGTCGGAACTTTTACTGCAATATCACGTTTGATCAATATTGAATGAGGCGAAGAACTTGGCAAAAGCAAAGCTAATAGTACAGATCGTCGTTATATTATAACGCGTTACAATGCTCATGTACTTGCTTGCATTGTCTCTCGCCAGCTACGTCTGCTGCTGCAAGGGTAACGGAAACATGAAATTTTGATGTCGTTATATTATATATTACGTAGTAACGAGTCTAATTCTCCAAAAAGTTTTTGTATTACAACTGCTTAATCGAAGCAGCCAATCAGTTTCATGGGAAATAAACCATTGGTGCACAGAGATGCTTAGGGCGAAATGTCGGAGGTTTTATAAGTGTCAAGATGGAGGTTGGACATCGGCCCCAGCTTATTTCTGCAGAAGTAATATTAATCATGATTCGATTCATGATTGATTTATAGCGCCTGTCTTGCGACCCCATTGGGTAAATGTTGACTGTCTAGTGCCTCCGTCGGATCGACCTATAAAGAGGAGCTTTTGTGGAAGGATTGGGTCTTTGGAAGGCTGCCAATGGATTGGGTGGGGGAAAATGCAGGATAAAATGAGGGTTGCTCGTTGCTATGAACATTTACTACATAATTAATGGGACCAGCACCACTAGACGCCGTCGTTAAAGTTGTGGTCAATCACGGGATATGACGTTTTATGGGCCTGTGATTGGCTCCCTTGATTCCTTTAGAGATTCTGATTGGTAGAAAAGAGTCTCAGTGGACCTCTAAAATCTTACTTGATGAGAGCAAGTATAATATATGTACTATGTACACATTATCGCCCACTACTACACAGCTCATTTTGATTATCAGCAAATAACCTCAAGTAGATCCCTAGATCTTGATCAGGGGGTACTTCTTCTGTGGCTTCTCTGAAACCACAAAAAAATTAAAGATATCGAATCACCAAATGAAAAAAAGAAAAATACCAAAGCTGAACAATTTGAAGGCTTTTTTAAATGCGACGTAGGTGTCCTTGCAAAATAAGTATTCACTTGCGACACCATTTGCTTAACTATGTTGGGGCGCGTCCTTTTAAGCTTTTATAAGCTGCCCTTCTTGTTGCTCCTGTGCTGTTGAATTCGGAAATGCAGCTTCCTTTCTCTTTATTCTCAGTTTATTTGCATGCAACAGACTTATAACGCAGACGCAATGCAAGACGAAAGGTCGGAATGAATTCTGACTACCTCGAGAACACTTCTATGGGCCATGGGAAAGCAAAAATCCATGTACCCCGTGCATTCAAAATTCGCAGTCCATCAACAAAAGGTGCGTTTTCGACAACACAACTGGATTCTCTTAAGGTCGCATGTGGTATACGACGACCCGGCTGCCTTTTATTGCTTCTACGCGCACGTCGTCCACAAAACTTTACTGACACAATTGTCACGTGGGAAAATAAAGAGACAGGAGGTCAATTTGATCATTCAGATCAAAGTTAATCTTCTCCAAGATAATTTATCCAAACACACTGTGCTTTCAACATTCGATGAATACTACAAGAGACCACCAGTCCTGCGTGTCCAAGAATAACAAAGGGAGTAGAGTGAGGCACAGCATAGAGACGCTCCTATTCCCGCGAAGAGTGTGTTCTGATTTTTGAAACATTGAGATTAGAAATAAGATGACACCAAGTCCAAATGGACTCCTGGGTGAGAACGGAGAAAAACAAAGCATAGCGGAATTGAGAAAGTCCACATAAGACTTCAGCGCGAGCATAAGAAAGCATGCAAAATACGTCTAACAATCTATATTCCTACACAGTTGAGTTCTTATTCTTTAGGATGCTAGAGCTGAACTTTTCCCTGCACTTCCGAAGATCACCCATAAACGGAACGCACTCTTTCGCATTTACCGAGCAAACAAACAGCTCAACATCCTTTCTTCCACTCCCTTTGCAAAATTGCCCTCCCTTCCATCCACTACAGTTCTGTCAACTTTGGCGACAAACATTGTAAAACATAAAACACCGTCTGAACTTCCGCTATTCTTCTCCATGCCCATTACCAGTTGCTCGTCTTATAATTTAATCTCCTCTGTAAAATCTTAAAATAGCCTTTACGGGTCCAACTATTTCAACTTTATGATACTGTTGCGGGGGCGCTATGGCTTTGTCACCAGCCGAAAAGGCGTAAGAGGCAATCTTGGGCCCAGTTTTCCCGTCAAGAAAATGGAATTTGAGGGATCCAGATAAGATTGAAAGTTCTGCCCAAACACCCACTTTTGTATTGTGCGCACAGCGAAGTCCCTTGGGAAATGAATCTTGATCCCACTCTGGGTTCACTTTATAGCACTTCACACTGGCTGGCAAAGGCTGCATCTTGTACGATTCACTGGTGTCGGCAAATAGCCACTGATACACAAAACGCACACCCATAGCTAATGCCAGTGAGCCCCCAACAATCAACCCAAACAACCTAGAGCCCTGAAGGGATCCCAACCAAGATTTCCCAGCACCCACCACTATCCAAGAATCCCCACCCACAGTCATGTTAACACCTAACAACACCCGGCAGCCTAGTCCACACACACAGATCCACAGCCTCTCTAACAAGACAGAGTTAATCCACCTATCATATATATCCTTATCCACACACCCTTATAACTGCACAGCTGGGTCACATGAGGAGGCAGGGAGGTCCACTGTTACCCACAGCTGGCCACTACCCCGCCCCCCCCCGTGACCCTCCCCATGATGCTGCATGACTCGGACCTGTTTGTTTTTGTTTGTGTTACAATCCCCGCGCCACCCATGATGACCCACCACCTTTAGATATTCGATGGGTTTTCTTTTTTTCTATTTTCTTCCGGTCGTTTTTTTTTTTTTCGTTTTTCCTTTCTTTTTGTTTTTTTTTTTTCTTTTTTTTTTTTTTTTTTTACATATTTTATATTTTTGTTCTCTTTTTTTTTTGTTTTTGTTTTGTTTATTTTTTTTCGTTTGCTTTTTGGTGATTTTGTTATTTTAGTATTTTTCAAGTGTGAATTGAGATTTGCAATTTTGTGTTTTGAAGGATTGACATTTGGTTGGTGTTGCTGTAAAAACTATTCTTTTTTTTTTTGATCCCCTTCTCTGTCTTTCACTTAGGTTTACTTCCACAATTCAATTAGGTAAATGATGACTCAGGCAACAAAAAGAGCTGCGGCTGAAACGTTGGTCCCGAACAAAGGGAAAATTTCTCGGGAAATGAGCCCAGCCCGCTCTGTGACCCTTAATGAAACTGATGATGTGCGTATTGCCCGCATTGATCCCCTCATCCCACCTCAGATTCTGATGGAAGACATCAGCATCTCTGCTGCGGCTCTCAGTACTGTAGCAAAGACCCGTTGTGAAGTGGGCAAGGTTATGCGTGGAGAGGATGACCGCTTAATTGTTGTGGTGGGTCCATGCTCCATCCATGATCCAAAAGCTGCGTTAGAATATGGAAATCGGTTGAAGAAAGAAATGGAAAAGTATTCTAAAGAACTCCTGATAATCATGCGTGTGTACTTTGAGAAACCTCGCACAACCGTAGGATGGAAAGGCCACATCAACGATCCTTCAATGAATGGAAAGTTTGCGATCAATAAGGGCCTGAAGTCAGCTAGAAAACTTCTACTCTCTCTCAATGACTCGGGAATTCCTTGTGGGTGCGAATTTCTGGATACACTCACCCCACAGTTTGTCGGGGATCTCGTATCTTGGGGTGCCATTGGGGCACGTACCACCGAAAGTCAGGTCCATAGAGAACTAGCTTCGGGATTATCTTGTGCTGTAGGTTTCAAGAATGGCACGAGCGGGGATGTAAAGATTGCAGTTGATGCGATTGGGGCCTCTATACATCCCCATCATTTCTTGTCTGTTACAAAGCAGGGTTTGGCAGCTATTGTGACCACTGAAGGGAATCAACAATGCCATTTGATTCTCCGTGGGGGCGCTGATGGACCAAATTATGGAGAAAAACATGTTGCTGCTGCTATCAAGCAATTGCAAGGTGGCAAAGTCCTGGACAAAATTGTCATTGACTGTTCACATGGAAATAGCAGAAAGAAGCATGAAAACCAGCCTGTTGTTGCCGAAAATATCGGATCTCAAATTGCTGCAGGTAACAAAAATATTGTTGGTGTAATGCTAGAGTCCCACCTTGTCGAAGGAAGGCAAGACATTCCTAAGAATGTGTCCGAGTCCGACGACGTACTGACGAAACTGACTTATGGACAAAGTATCACCGATGCTTGTATTGGATGGGAGACTACTGTTGATGTCCTTAAGAACTTGGCAGCTGATGTTAAAAAGAGACGCCAGCTCGCATGAAACTACCGGCGAGGGGCTTTTATCATTTCAAATATTTCTTCTCTTTAAATAAAGTTGTATATGGGACCTTTTGCTTTGGTTTCGTAAATGCTGTTTTTCTTTTTATTCAACTATGCAAACGAACAGGAAGTTCGGTAAACCTACAAATTGCTTACTTTTGCTTTCGCTTGTTTTTCTGTAGTTTTGTTTTTGTGTGTTTTCATCTATTTTTTCTTTTTTTTGTTCGTTTTGTTTTTTCTTCTTTCTTTCGTCTTCTGTGTGTATGTAACGTATTGTTGCTGCTTCAAAAATTTGAAAAGTTTGGCACAAGATTTAAATAATAACGTAAACAGTGGGCTTAATTGTCATAGTAGTAAGACTCAATATTGTTACCGTACGCATTATCTTTCCATGACTCCCAGCATCTTGGATACGGCTGAGTTCCATGCAAGAGCTTCACGTCCTCTTTCAACGTGACGAAAATATCTTTGAAATCTTTAAGGATTCCATTGAGCAATTTCAACACTCCAAAATTCAAATGTCCACTTTCAGTTTCGGCGCCCTTAAAAAAGCTGCTTTGTAGCAAGGGGAAAAACTCGCCCCTATCAAGAAAATTGGCCATTTGGTTCCAAATAGAACCCTCCTTTTCTTTGTAGTTAAGCCAAATGAAGGGAAGCCCAGGCACGCATTCTTCTTCACTATTGAACAAGTGGGGAACTGATTCATCCATAAAGCAATACATCATTCTGTTTTTGTATATTGATTCAGCGGTCATCTTATCAAAAAGATGCTTTGTAGCCGGTGCAGATACAACATCATCTCCAAATGACATAATGGCTTGAGTTGGCACAACAGCAGTTTCAAGTCGTTCGTTGATAGTATTGGACATAATCACACTGCATGCAAGCTGGCCAACTGTGAAGGTACAAGAACCTTTTCTTCCACAGTCCTTTGTTTGCTTTTCACAGGTTTCACCCCATCCAAGACGAATGCCGCGAAGGAATGGAAACATGTTGAGGAGACCAATGCCAAATACAGACACCCTGGGAAGTGCCAACTCGGGGGTTTGAAGAAGGGCTCTATCATAAATGAAGTTATCCTCTTCGTCTTTCATTTGAGACATTTGGGCAGCAAGAGCACCACCAAGGGCCAGTCCAGTGATAGCTTTTTCACCTCGAGCAGCAATCATAATATCGTTCATTTCATGCATAAATCGATCATACTCTCCTTCACATTCCCCCGCCGTTGACGGGATCCCATTAAGAAGGTCTTTTCTCTTACAGAATCCAAAGATGCCGCAGACAGTACCATGAGCTTGCCCGTGTCCCGGAAGGGTGGGAATGAGCACTTGGAAACCTCTTGCAGCCATAATTCGACCCATCTGGTAGAACTGGGATGGGCACGCAGTAAAGCTATGAAGATACATTACCACACCGCGGTAAGGGACACTAGGATCAGCATCAATAGCAGTTGGGGCACAGTCGGGTTGGAAATCATACATTTCTTCTTGCAAATTGACATAATCCTCCCATTTGTTAAAGGCCTCAATTCCCATTGACCCTCCCGCTTCACAGTTTTGGGTAATGTGGATCTCTCCCTTAGTTATGTGCTGTGCATTTTCCGGAGTAAAATGTTTCAAGTCACATGCTCTTGGATTATCGAAGATTCGGATTTCACCTCCAATCTTTTTCACGGCTTTGATACCGTCATCATTTTTCCAGTACATGAGATTGTTGATATCAAAATCTCCTCCAACAGTCGAAAGGCGCCCAAAGTTAATGGTGGACAATTCTTCCAGATTACTTAGTGTAAAATTACCTCCAACATTTTCTAGAGCTGGGAATTCCATATGAACAAGTTGGTCATTATCAGAAATGTCTATGGACCCGGAAATAGAGGTCAACGAAGGAAAAGACAACATTTGCATTAACGAATTGCTTGCGACTATAAGTGACCCACGGAGAGATTGCAGGTTGGGAAAACTAACAAAACTACCAATGTTTGTGGCATGAACAAAGATATCGCCCTTTATAGTTAAGCAGTCCTCATAACGTCTCCAATCGTCAGCCATCACTATAGTAATACCTTCCTCGCCAATAGGCAAATTGCATGTCCCCCCACTAGCAGGCTTAATCTTCCCCGGAATCCTGGTCTGGTTATTCACGGCCACTGGACACATTGGAAGCCCTGACTCCTCAGCGTAGTCCTTTTCGCAAGTGCAGCGCATACAGGATCCAATGCAAGGCCATGTCAATACCTCCACCTGTGCGCAATAGTCATGATACACCAGGCGCTCCTCCTTTGGGATAGTTCCTTCCTGCATGAAACAGAACTGGGACAATTGCCCCCCTATGTCCCTAGCCTTCCATGCAAGAACCCCGTCAGCCTGTGTATCCAAGGCAATGGCTTTGCTTTGATCTGCATTGGAAGCGGGAATCACAGATACAAACACGGCAACCATGGCCAAAACCAGTAGTTTTGATTTGACGTTAGGTGCCATCATTATAACTATCGTTGTTATTATAATATTTGGTTGAAAACTAACCCCCCACCCCTTCTTCCTTTCTTTAAAACTCTTTCTTTTCCCCTTAGTGAGCTGTTTTTAAATACCAAACACACACACACACACTCGCTCACTCTCGACTTCAGGATCAAAAGAGGATAGATAACACAAAGTAAAGCCCAGATTTCAAATCCTTCCTTTCAAAAAGTGAAAAAAAAAAAATAAAAAAAGAAAAAGAAAAAGTAATAACGACTTGGAAAGAAATAAAAAAATTCAAATTCTGTCCAAAAAAGAAGAAGGAATTCGCAGAAAGTGCAAAAAGTTTCAAAAAAAGATCAGAAGCAGAAGGGAGAAAAAAAAGATCAATTTATAATTCTTTGCAGCTAGCAGGGGGAGGTGTTTCTATGCCAACTAAGTACCATAGATAATATATAGCGATCCATACCCCTCCCCTACGCCTATAAAACACCCGCTATATAGCTACACCACCCTCTCCACCACTTAACCCTACCAACATGCCATAACCCTAGATGTAACCCTAGCCATGGTGTAGCCCTAGCTACTATTTTATTGTACAAGAAGAAGCTGAAGGACTCTTCCAAGGAGCGTTAGCGACCCTTGGACTCTTCACCCAAGGGGCGCTCCTTGGATTCATTTCTTTCAATGCACCCACCATTGACCATTGACAGCACTCGTTCAAGCAAGAGGAAGCGGAAATGCGAGGGAGCATTGGGTAAGTCGAAATACAAAGTGTAAACTGCAAACTGCTACGACTGCTTCTTCGAATCCTTCTCGTCTCCAATGAGCTGATCTAAAAGAGTCGGCCGCCGCAAGCGCTGCTGAACAAATAAAGGTGAGTTTGAATACATCTTGCGGTACATTCTCTTTCGGATGTTCTTTGGTTTCTTTGGTGGGGGGTAGTAGAATGGAAAGTATCCAAAGATAGACAGCCAAAACACTGTGAATTTGGCATCATCAATGGGCATTACAGGAGTTGAAAAAAGGACAGGATTTGTTGCCAGATAGAAAAACAGAGTCCCTGCCACTGCAATGTGAAGGGTTAAGGAATCAAATGGATAAAAATGTCCATTACTCCATTTTTCTTTTGGAGTTATTAATTTCGGATCCCTGATCAAATGCCCAATGATATCCGAAGCAATACCTGCCAGTAGCCCAGCCAAGATAACAATCATAACCATAAAGGCCGACTCCTTCCCAAAGCCGCGCTCAGCTTTTAAAATACCCCCTTCCGTAATCGCGCTTCCCCAAGACGCACCTACTACTATCACCAACAGCGGGAACACATACTGTTTCTTCAAAACCCGGTATACAGAATCTCTTGGTGAGAAATAGACCAGCATCCATGCTCCCACATATGTGGGGAATACCTCAGGCCGAATTGTCCAAGAAGGACGCTGGAGCAGAAAAAAGCCAACCGTGGTATTACTCCCCAAACACAGACAAGCATAAATCAAAAATACTGCTAGAGGCCCTTTCCCAGACAGAATGCTTCGATAAGCTTCCTGAGCCCGCATATCGTGTGCCACCAGCAACCCGTGGCACAGTTCCATGATTGGAATAAAGAACATGTTGCCCTCTAGCCCAAGGGTCGCGTCTTTCAACAGTTGATACATATTGCTGTTTCCAGTACTTTCTCCTCTTCACCCTCCGTTCAAACCACACACACAAGAAACAAATACAGACAATCTTCCAAAACAGTAGTAAACCAAGGACTTCACTTGCTATCCACTAACAAAACATCTAACTCTATTTCTAATCTACTCTTTAACTGGAACAGGCTTAATTGAGTTTGATTTAATAGAAACAATAAAACAGACAAGAAACGCAAAACAGAATGGAGAAAGAAAAAAAAAAAAAAAAAAAAAAAAAAAAAAAAAAAAGAAAAAAAAAAAAAAAAAAAAAAAAAAAAAAAAAAAAAAATAACAAAAAAAAAAAAATTCTTATTCAGGGCTAAGGCCTCCCTGACCCCTGTTTTTATTTTGTGAAACAAAAATAAAAAATGTCTCAGTGATCCGCTCCCGACTCCGGTGTTGCAAAAAAAAATTCATTCGTCTCACTACTTTTTTTTTTTTTTTTTTTTTTTTTTTTTTTTTTTTTTTTTTTTTTTTTTTTTCCTTGAAAGTGATTTGTATTGAGGCCTGAAAACCAAGTAGAAGTGATGGACAATAGTGACAAACGGGGATCAGTGGAAGAAAACAAAACAGGAAGAGGCTCGAGGTTGGTCTCCAAAGGTGTCTACAATGTGTACGTTGCCCAATATCTGCTACGGATTGGGGCTTATAAGGAGTGTGTAAAATGCTGTGACCAAATGCTGCGTGATGAGCCAAAGGACCAGGCGGCCTGGTTCCTGAAAACCCACTGCTTGGTCAAGATCAACGGGATGGCAAGCAATGGGGAAACATCCCGGCTGGAGGTGTTGGAAGGGTTGAGTGAGGTTGGGGATCCATTAATGGACACTGTTGGTGAGCTTGGGAAAGAAGAGAGGGCAATGCAGAGAAAAGGCACAGATCAGAGGCCACCAACAGCTTCTGGATTTCTGAGTATGTCCAATTATGATCGATCTACCCGGGCTGGGGGACGAAGTACAGGAACGGCGTCTGGTGGTGGGGACAGATTATTACCACCGTCTACAGCATCGGGGGGAGCGCGTCCCATCCAGACAAGTTATGGGGGTCACATGCGTCTGGGAACAGCCATAGGGTTCCGTACGGATGCAGATGGGAGCGAGCATGTGGATATTGACAGGATTGACTTAGGGCGGGTGTGCAAGAAGGCTCATATGGCCAAAGCCCTGTTCCTTTATACCCTCCATTGCTCGTGCAATTATAGAAAATGCTTGGAATTGTGTGATGCTGCAATTTTAAATTTTGGGCATTCGTGGTGGTGGCACTTTGCTCGTGGCGTCAGTCTCTTCTGTCTCGATATGTATGGGGAATCAGTCAAGGCATTTGGTGAATCCTTGAAAAGGCAACAGACGGTTGATGCGTATGTGCATATGGCTGTGGCAGCGTATAAACTAAAGGATATAGAAAAGTGCATTCAGTGCTTCTCTTTGGCTTTAGAAGATTGCCCAGAAAACTCTTTAGCTGCTATAGGACTTGCGCGTGTGCAGGACCAATGTGGTCAATATCGAAAGAGCTTTGTGAGCTACAAAAAAGCGTTGAATGCAGATCCCTCTAATCTTGAGGCCATCGCTAGCGTTGGGGCTTTCTTCTTCTATGAAGGATTTCCCGAATTGGGTCTTCGCTTCTACAGACGCCTACTGCATCAAGGGATAATGAATGTAGAAATTCTTAATAACCTGGCGTTGTGCTGCATTAAAGCTCAACAGTTGGATCTGGGGATTGCTTTTTTTGAAAGAGCGTTGCAGCTATGCAAGGATAACAAACACCTGGCACAAGTGTGGTACAATATTGGTCACATGGGTATCGATTTAGGTAAGCAACATGACGTGCTCTCTCGTCAGTAGTTTATTTTGTTTTGGTAGATACTTACAATGTCGGCTGTTTTAAATTGTATACTTACATAATAGGTGAATTGTTTTTCGCGTACCAATGCTTAAAAATCTCAACTCTCGCTGATCCAAATCACGCTGAGGCCCTAGTAGCTCTTGGGGTGCTACTATCACTTAACACGGATACTGAGTCTGCCTCGAGGGACTCTGCTACAATGTTCGAGAAGGCATCCAAGCTGGCGCCTAAGCTATTTGAAGCTCAGTACAATAGTTATGTCAACAATCTCTCACGAAAGGGGGCAAATATTCAGGACTTGATTTCAAAATTACAAAGGGCTCAAGATATTTGCGAGAATCGTGATATTTCTTTGAAGGAAGATTCTGAAAGTGTTCATTCGCTCTTGCAGGCAACGAATTGTTGAAAATTTAATCCCGATCACCATTTTGTTCCCGTTTACTATTGCTCCCCGGATCACGCAAGCCTTTGCTATGTCTAAACAGATAATGAGCCAATTCTTCGTATCCCCCTCCAATCCTAACAAAAAGTTTGCCATTGGAAAGTACAATTTTAAGCTTCTTATCACCAAATAAATATAACCCTCCTTGTAACTTATGAAGTACGACCTCAATTCCATGTTCTACAGATAGCATATTGATTATGGAGCATATCAATTTATCTAAATTCATGTTACTAGTCTCTTCAGTCCGGACACTGCTTGTATCCAGTAAGTTGCTTTCGCTTACCAAAGCTCTCTTCCCGTACGGACTAGAGAGGTTCATTGATGTTTCTCGCCCCATGCCAGGCGAATATGTGCGCCTTCCGCCCGGCTCTTGTCGACTACTTAGCTCATGTAGCTTTTGCTCAAACTCCTCTTGTGTATCTCGAAATGAAACCTCAAGCTTCCGCATGCTATCCTTTAGCGCAGCATTTTCTTTTTCTTTGCTCCTCAGCCTTTGCCTGTATTCTTCATTAAAAGCCCGCAATTGAGATTCCAAGTCACTCACTTGGTCAGATTTCTCCTTGAGCTCACTTTCCATCAGCTTACACTTTTGCTCTAAAAATATTAACTTGTTCTTGGACTCAGAACTGGTTCGGGCATTCATTTCTTTACGCTGTTGATTATATTTTTCTTCGACAGTTTTTCGCCTCTCTACTTCAATGTTTAGTTCCCGCTCCAAAGAGTTAATCCTATCAGTACTGCTCGTAATAGCAGACTTTAAACTCACAAACTTTCCTCTCAACTCATTAATGATAGCATCTCTTTCAGACACACATACTTGTGATTTCTCGCTCCTTTCAAGTTCAGACTCCAAGGCTTCCTGGGCACTTTTTAGAGTATCTTTGAGAGAGAATATGTAGTTATTCAACGCAGTGTTCTCTTTACTCAATTCATCTACATCGTTCAATAACGCGGTCTTTTCCTCTATAATTCTATCTGAAGTCTGTTGAACGTTATCACACATATTATCTAACTGCACCTTTAAATTAGCATTGCTGTGCTCCAATTTTTCACACACAATCTGTGTCGATTTCAGTTTTGTCTTGATACGTTCTACTTCACTATCCATAGCCCTTTCATTCTCTTTTAATCCTCTCAACTCTGCTTGGAGTGACTGCTCGTTTTCATCGGCGGTTTTTAACTGCCCGTTTAATGTTTCAATGATTGCTCGTAAATTTTCCAATTGCTCAGTTTTGGATTTCGACTTATTCTGTAGATCCACAGTCTTCTCTTGCCATTTTGAAGACGATTCTTGCAGTTCAGTGACGCCATTTTTCAGCTCTTTGAGTTCTGATTCTAACGCTCTGATGATTTCCAAATCACGTTCCGATTTTTCCAAAGCACTGGCATTTTCATTATTAGCCCGCTTAACTTGCAGCTTCAATCCTTCGCACTCGCGCTCTTTCGCCTCTTTGGCCTCTTTCAACATTTCATTTTCAAACACTACTCTCTCTAAGTCTTTCATACACCCGCTGTATTCGTTGTATATCGCGTAATATTTCGTTTGCAAGTCTTCCATCGATGATTTCAAGGTCTGGTCAGCTTCCTTTATCTTATCGTGTTCTTTATGGTCAGCAAGTCCACTCACTGTCCCTTGTGGGGCATTGATGTTCCCCACATATCGACTTCCCGAAGCCTCTGCAGCATGATTCAACCCGCTACCACTATGTGCAGAATAGTGATCAAAATGATGCTGCTGCTGCGCCCGATTGTGGTCAATCACATCTGTTGTACTTGTCGTATTTGTAATCGTCGTCGTTGCAGTATCCACTGCAACTATATTATCTCCATTACTAAAGATCATTTCCCTTTCGTCAGTGCTGGTCAGAAGCCCTCACCAAAATAATCAATGGGCCAAATCGCATCCCCTCTCCCCCCGTCTTTCAGTAATATCCACACACACTACTCCTCCTCCTCCTCCTCTTCTTCCTATAATTTCCCAATCCAAAAAAGAAAGAAATTACTCAAAAAAAGTCAATCACAAACACTGCACAGAGGCACACATCACAACTCCACACAAAAGAAAGGGGGGGCCGGGGGAACTATTAAGGCGCCAAATATGAATCATACTGAGGACTATGATCATCCCTCAGTGGACCACGTGTACTGGTTGGCATGGCGATCCACCAGCCAAATTCCTTTGCCATTGATGATCTCTCGTACTTTGGGAATTTTTCTTTATATTTTCAATGAAAAAAAAAAAAAGTCTCACAAAAAGTCAAAAGTGACCAAAAAGTGCTTTATTTTT
>PDIM01010364.1:11823-35167 GCA_002811675.1 Ichthyosporea sp. XGB-2017a
AAAGGAAATTGATGGTTTGAAGAAAAAAGAAGTAAGTGAGTTAACAGAAAAGCAACACGCACACAAAAAAAAACAAAAAAAGAAAAAAAAAAAAGGATGAAGAAAGGGAAAGCTCGCAGGGAAAGTTCTGCATCCACATCTCCTCCTCCTCCTCTTCCTCTAAAGCAAGAACGATATTTGATCTTTGTCCTGCATGGAATCGGAGAACAGATCTACAAGTCTCCGAATCTTCAAGATCATATTAATAATCTCCATGGCCGATATGCGGACCTGGTGCCTGGGAAGTTTCGTGAGTTGAGTAATGTGAATATTGACTTTGTTCCTATTGAATGGCATTCTGGCTTGCATGCGAGTGAAAAAGCGGCGACTTTGAAGCGATTAACTTTGAAATCTGTGCCCGTGTTTCGGAGATTTTGTAATGAGACCAGTGGGGATATCATGTGGTACTTTTGCAATAGTACATATATTGTGAATTCAGTGGTGAAGTTGATGAATGATGCTTTTGAGTCCTATTGTAAACAGCACCTGGGATTTATTAAAACGAATGTAAGTCTGATTGCGCATTCTTTGGGTGGGGCGATCATTTATGATATTCTCAATAAGATTCGTAGAGTGCCTAATGGGATGGAAATCCATGCTATTCATCGAACTAATAAGTTCCCCGAGTTGAGTTTCTCCCCTCAACATTGCTTTATTTTTGGTTCTCCAGCCGGGGCAGTTCAGGTGATGAGCGAGCATCCGTTTGTCTTTCCGAAAAACCGCTCAGGGAATGTGATTAAGCTTCATAATATCTTCCACCCTTATGATCCGATTGCTTATCGGATAGAACCGTATATCAATGAGGAGTTTACGAATATCGAACCCGTTCTGCTTCCATCCGCTTTGGAGACAAAAACACTTTTATCCTTTCCGTCTTTGGGGTTTAAGTATTCGCTTCCATCACTAGCATTGTCTTTCCCGGAGAGTTTTACAAGTTATCTTCCTTCTTTTCAACTGCAGCTCCCGTCAAACCCCTTGAAGAGAAAGGTCTCGGATGAGGACTCAAGTGATAAAGAGAAATCGGGCATTGTAAATACAAATGCTGGTAATAACGGTAATGATAAGAATGGCAAGAATGATGGGAGTAATGATGGCGATGATGCTGCTGATGCGCCCATGGGAACAAGAAGTGGCACTGCGGCGCCATACGCCAAACGCAAACGGCTAAAAGGGAAGAGATCGACTGCAAAAGCATCTACTGCTACCTCGGTTAGTGTGCCTTCTTCATCTTCACGGGGGAATTCTCCAACTAAGAATAGTTCTTATGCCGGCAATAGGAGCTTTACTTCGTCCCCAATTGGGCTGAATGATAAAGTGGCGCGGCATGTAAAGTCCGCTAAGCGAATGCTAAAGAAACATTTAAGTGGAACAGATACAGGGGAAGCTGCGGTCCAATCTGGTGATGGTGGAGAGGATAGCGAAGAGTGTGGGGATCAAACTGGGGTGAGCAAGCCAAGTGGTAAGGGTACACCTGCCGCGGGTGAGGAGAGAGAAGGCAAGGAAACCCTGCATCCAACAGATATGGTAGCTAAAGCTGTCAAAGATTTTCAAAACAGTCTTCAAAAGGCTCTGGGAGGGGTTAATTCGTCGTCGTTTCCGAGCATTGGTGGAACTGATCTTATCGCTACACATGTGTATGAAACCCGGGCAATGATTGCGAAATATTATAGGGGACAAATGAGAGCGGGAACCGAATCAATTCCGATTGTAGATACGGCTGAGGCCAGTCACATTACTGGAGACAAGGCAGAAGATAAGCCACCTAATAAGCGAAGAAAAGTTGAAAGCTCAGAAAGACTGACAACTGAACCTGAAATTATGCGCTCTTCTATGCACCTCAAGATGAGGGAAGGTACTCAAAAGGATTCACAAAATGAACTTTTATCACCGGGCCCCGGAACTCCATCAATGCAATCCGGTGGGTTGAAAAGGAGCGCAAGTGCCCCAGAAGTTCCAGTCCTTGCATTAACGGATAATGTAAGCCCAGAAGGCAGTGGTGGGGCAGACCAAAAATGTGATACTAGGGAAAACCTTTCGATGGATAGTCCTGAGAAACCTAGTGATGTAGTGGTGCCAGAACTCAGGGATGATTGTCCAACGAAACGCTTGGATTACGTCTTAAGGGAACAGATGCTTGAGAAAGGGTCTGAGTACCTGTTTAGTGTCGCCACTCACGGATGGTACTGGGGTAATCGGGATGTAATGAACTTTATTTTGAATACACTAACAAGCGATATGGTGACTGTAGAGTCCCGGGTGGTTGATGTGAAAGATTTAGATTCCACGGTGATGATTGTAAGATCATATTTGGATGACCCTGACAGCGAACGGGAGGTGATCAACCTCGTGACTCCAGTCAAACCATCAATCACAATTGTCGACTCTGATATTTAAACCACATACACAACTTTTATCCGTCTTAATAAATATGTTTCTGGGAAGTAAGAGAATCTGTACAGAGAGAATGATGTAAAAAGATGAAGAACAACAAGACACTATTGTGTGGCAATAATATTTGTAATCTTGTTGAGCTCTCTTTGCAGCCCAGCTAGTCTTTGTGCAAGCAGCTCTTCAGTCTGCAATGAAACATGTTTTTGTTGTTGATTGCTGTCCAATTTCTCTTTGTACAACTCAATCCTCTTTTCCAAATAGTGTGCTCTATCCAGCAACAAATCATTCAAATCAGTTCCCTCCTTTGATGACCCCGCCGCAGGTATCCCATCCCCTTGTTGCGACATATCTTTTGACTTGAGACGACATGGAAGACGACTTTCGCCCACAGAAAGAAGATTGTTCATCACATTGGGCATGAATCCCAGACAGTACGAGACCCCAACTGTCCATCCTGCACATACCGCCCCCGAATGGAGCGAGATGTATCCCAAAGGAAGATTCAAACTCTTCGCCAATTGCACTGCAGTGAATATATACTGGAAGGTGCCCACGGAAACAAACACAAAACCTGAACAAAGGAAAGCTATAAAGTTCACCCCGAAAAGAGAAGAAGCGAATAAAGACAAACAGAAGTGGATGCCAGAATTAGAAACTTCAAGGCCAAAAGAAAAACACAACATTGATTAGTATAAGGATTGAAGAAAAACAGTACCTACTGCAGATAATCTGGCACCTTCCCTCAGTTCTTCTTGTGATAAAAGAGTCATTGCACAGGCTGTGGCCAGAAATCCATTTCGTGTATAACTCAAGTAATTGTTTTCATGACCTAGTCGAAGTAACTAACCCCCCACGAATACAAAAGCACAAAAGCAGATTGCGATAAGTGAACAAGTTCGGTGAACAGTGATCACCATAACTATTAAGCAAACACAGAAAGGAAATACTTTACCCATCTTCCGTTGAAAGAGCCATCAAATCCTTCACTGGGCACCTTGCAAACGGACTCAATCGCCGCTCTCTTGGAGGCTTGGGTTGGTTGAGAGCACTTTGCAATTGTTCCAGAGAAGAACCTTTTCCCCCATCCAGGGAACAATGGTGACGCAAAAAGAGCCGATGCACTTTTCCAAATTGATTTACCGCTCTGGTGCTGTTTCAAAGATTGAGCTGCAACCGTTCTGTCCTTTCGTTTACAGCAAAAGGACCGGGAAGGGGTGAATTGAGTTGATGCGTTTCTTTTACCAATGGAGGCTGTTGGTCTGTTTACGAAACAGGTCTCCACGAGGCAGGGGAGGGAAGAAGAGGGCGTTGTTATACCTCTGAACCCTCTAAATAATATCAATCCATTACTCATTGTCACACGATGCTTGGTCAAAAAAAAGAAAAAAAAAAGAATCAAGAATTAAGGGAAAGGAAAATCAGAAATCAATAAAACGGAAAAATATAAAATATTTTGAACCAAAAGAAAAAAAGCGAAAAAAGGTGTATTTTATTTTGCTTCCGTTTTCGTTTTTGTTTTTTTTTTTTTGGTGGTTGTTGCTGTGTCACTTTTAGTTCATTTTTGTCTAAGATGAGCAGCTCACACAAAGGTCCTCTGCCCAAGCTGGAGCAGGTTTGTCATATCCAAACTGTGCCATCTCAAGGTGTTCGTCAAAGGGGCGTGTCATGACCGTAATGACTCGCTCCAACTCATCGTAGTCGCCCGATTCGGCTTTTTCAATGGCCTGTTGTGCAATGTAGTTTCGCAATACGAATTTGGGATTATTATTTAGCATAAGTTTTTGCCTTTTGGCAATATACTCTTCTTTGTCAGAAAGTTCCTTGCCTAACTCAAACTCGTCCCAAACGCGAAGGGCATATTTCTCGAACCATTCCAACAATACACTGGTTGCCTCTGCTTTAGCCTTTCCCACATTAAACAATGAACAGGTCTTGGCATCATCGTCTTGCTGTTGTTTAAGATCAAGGAAGAATTGCAAATCTTTGTTCGTGTACGATTTAAGCTGCAGCGGGCTTGTTTTACCAATTTCTATGAGCTGTTCCAAAATTTTCGGCTCAACGAGCGGCTTCTTCTTTTTCGGTTTCAACAAGCATCCCCTTTCTACAAAGTCTTCTACAAAATTTGAAATATACTTTTCCATGTTGCTATTATTTTCCGCCAAGGGATTGAAAGAGCAAAGATTGCGAAAGAAAATTGTCAGGTCACTGCTTGTATCTGCTAGTGCCTTTGTCAAAGCGTCAATTAACTCATAGTCTTTCTCTACATTATACTCTTTACTCAATCCCAATCCCAGTTTCGCCTGCATCTTTCCATAATATTCCTTATTGAATGTATCAGTATACCCTTCCAGTACCTTTTCTGCATCAGATGACGCTACGTGAGGCTGAAGAACTTCTGCAAACCTGTACAGGTTCCACGCACAAACGCTGGGCTGATTCTGGTAACAGTATCGGCTTTGGTCGTCCGAGTGATTCGGTGTAAATAGCGGATCAAACGCTTCCATGAATCCAAAAGGACCATAGTCTATAGTTAATCCCAAAACCGACAAATTATCGGTGTTCAACACCCCATGTGTGAAGCCAACACATTGCCACTGAGCGACAAGCTTGGCTGTTCTTTCCACCACTTCTCGAAAAAAGGCAATATACTTCTCCAATTGATTGTCAATCACGTTGTCAATTTCTTCTTGAAAGTGGGTAGCAATGATATAGTCCAGCATTTCCTTATTCAGAGCAGTATTCCCAGCGCTTGGCCCACCTGACATTGTTCTCGCGTCCCTTGGTTTGAAAATTTCCCAAGAACCCAGCCTGAAAAAACTCGGGGCGGTTCTCAAAACTATGGCACATTTTTCATTAATTTCATTTCCATCATATAAAGGATCTCTCTTTGCCGTTGTATCTGATACTACAAGTGATCCAGCACGGCTTGTGGGGATTCCTAGAGCTGCCATATGCTCACTGCACACAAATTCACGAATAGAAGATCTCAGCACAGCTCGCCCGTCTGCAAACCTCGAATATGGTGTTTTCCCCGCCCCTTTCAATTGCAAATCATATCTCTTTTCAGAGTCGCCTTCTTTCCCTTCCTCATGGGTGACAACCTCCCCAAGACAAATGGCTCTCCCATCCCCCAACTGACCCGCAAACGACCCAAATTGATGTCCACAGTAGCAATGTGCAGACGGATCTGACCCTTCCAGCAGCAAAGAGCCACTCATATATTCTGCAAAGGCTTTGCGGGAATCTTCATTGTCCGGGCTCCTCTTCAGGAAAGAATCCGCATTGTGAATCCCCACTTGCTCCAACGCGGGGGCGCTATAGGCAATCAGAGTGGGATTCTCGACTCCTTCTGGTTTAACTCGCGAGAAACAAGCATTGGGAACTTGCCTAGTAAAGTTTCCTTTCTCCAAATCCACTGGCAAAGTTCTCAAAGCTGAATTATCAAACTTTAAGCCCAAATCAAGTTTGATTTCATTACTATTCATAGGCTTTGTCATTGTGAATCTTCTTTTTTGCAATATAGACGCTGTACAATTATTATATCTCACTAAAGCTTGAACACACGGTCTCGGTAAGATTATATTATACATTTGGTATCACTATTACTGTTATTGATCTTTACCATAGAGGAAATCCTAAAAGCATGCCTAATGACAGATCTGATAAATAACTGTTGTTTGGAAGATTCATTTTGTGTTTGTAAGACTTTTTACTTTTTCTTTTTATACGTAAAAAATACATATAAAAAAAAAAATGAGTCACATTTGACACGTCTGCAAAAAAAAATTCCGCAATTTTAATTTTTTGTTTTATTTATTAGTTCTTCTTCATTTTAGTTAAAAGTTCCATTTGTTTCGAGTTGCTTTGACTGGGTCCTTCCCGTTCTCGGCCTCAAACATCACCCCACCTGATAGTTTGATTCCTACGGAGAAAAAGCTCTGGTCGTGTCGGTTCTCTTTGAATCCTGAGTCGGGAAGACCGCCCTGTTTGTTGTATTCGTCTGTAATGCGTAAAGGATTCGTCAATATCAGTTTGGTAAGGTTGTCGAAGAATTGCATGGTGGTATTTGTTTTTTGGAGTACAAGACGAGATGCTTCAATCTGTCTTGTGTCTGCAATGGCACTGTTGATTAGCTCCTTTTGTGTTTTGTTTTGTGGATTAAATATTGGAGACTCTGTAAAGGCATCAAAGACAGCTTTGGAGGTCCAAACTTTCTCGAGATGAGGAATGAGATAGCCAGCCAGGTTAGGTCCATTCTTGTGCTCCTTTACCCTTTTCAAAAGTTCTTCCATTTTCTTCTTAGCACCCTCATTAACAAACCATGTATTGCCACAATCAGAATATACAAGAAAGTCACCGTCCTTCATCTCCTTCAAATTCTGCATTATGACATTGAATTTCCATATCCAATATCCACCCCCCCTCCTCTGTTTGAGAACAGGCTTAAGATCTTGCTTAAAAGCTTCTGAAAAACGTTCGCGACAGTACAAGCCCACTTGATTGAAGCCAAAGCGAGTCCCTTGAACTACATGCCTCGCTAAGCACTTCTCGTAACCGGAATCACCGTATGTCCCCAATCTTGTGCGGGAGAGTAGAGGGAAGTCTTTCTGCATTACGTCCCGTTCGGAAGAAATGTTCCGATATGTACTTGTTTTCCCATGTCCACAGATGTTCTTCCCTAATGTTGCATTTCGGTATATAGCCCCAGATGACCAAAAAACATTCCTATTGTTGTATATGACCGCGCTTGAAGAGTTATCACAAACCCCTGGCCCTCCAATACCAGCGTCACATTGCCAATCGTTCTTTACAAAACTTAGGAAGCCCTTATAGTTCCGCATGAATGACAGCGAGGCAAAATTGTACAAGACCGATATTACGACAACTACAACGAAAGCAGAAACAAAAAGTATTCTCCCAATCGACCTTTTCCCGCTTCGAGTTTCACCTTTCAAATCCAGTTTTGACATTTTTCTTTTTTCCCTCTTCTGGCTGTACTTTGAAAATCAAAAAGAAAAGACACACAAACGAAACAAAAGAAAACAACCTAAAGCAAAATAAACCGGTCACTGCTTGTGTGTGTGACATTCTAAGTGCTGGACAAGGGACATGTGTTTCTCTTGTATTGGTTTCGTCTTCCAATTATTTTAATTATAATGAAACAATTCCCTATGGTTACGTAACGTAGCTGTAATGGTGGACTTCGTATTTCCTTATATTTTAACACGCGCTCCCTGTATTTTAATATTATCGCGTCCTGAATTGTGATAATTATGCAGGTCTTGTTGTCAAATATAATTTGGACATGATATGCTTGTCCGGATTTTGTATTCATGTGGACTGTCGAGCCTTTTTATGCTTCAGCTGACTGCACATAGCTAGCTGTGTCTATTATTGAGTTGTGCCAATTCATTTTTGGGCTTTGATTGAATACTAGTGCAGCGATGAATTGGACAGCCCATCAGCATGTTCTGGTTTGTTCTGTTAGTGTTCGGATAACAAAATGCCTGGGTGCGTTTGACGTGGCTTGAACAAGTTGCTTTAGCTAAACCATGTTGAAAGGCTTCAAAGTTGCTGACTATACTATCGTAGTTTTTCGTGGTAAATAGTGGAGAGTCACTTTTTCCAAGTCATTGAAAGAAAATGGAAATGCGTTAAGCGTCAAAAGCTTCGTTCGAATTGAGTACTTCGTTTAATATTAGCATCCTTTTTATTGTCTTCAACAACTCAAGATCCCTGACAACAGTGCATAGCGGAAATGATCACCCCCACTTCCTCTTGACCTGAGTTATGAGAAGAAAACTACAGAGAAAGGGGTGCGTAAATTGAACCTTTGCGTTTTCCTCTGTCCGTTTTTGGGAGGATCAGAGCTCCTCGACCTTTTCAGATGATCACGGAGAACAAAAGGAAAAGGGACTGGAATGCTATGAAGGAAAAAGTGGGCCAGGAGCTGTGAAGGCTACACAAAGCAAAACAAAAAGCTTGTCAAAATAAAGATAATCAGGTCAGGAGCTGTGAAGGCTACACAAAGCAAAACAAAAAGCTTATCAAAATAGATAATTAGGCCAGGAGCTGTGAAGGCTACACAAAGCAAAACAAAAAGCTTATCAAAATAGATAATCAGGCCAGGAGCTGTGAAGGCTACACAAAGCAAAACAAAAAGCATATCAAAATAAAGATATACTCTGGCGCCACTAGCACGTGAACGATTACCTCCTTTGGCCATTCTGAAATCTTTCACCTTGCCTAAAAACTTGACCCAAAATTATCTTCGGCGGCCGGCGCACTGGCCACGGCCGCGACCTCCAGCTTATATGTAGCTACAAGCAGTGTATGTGCATGCATGGCCGGTCCAGAGACGGCCGGAAGGAGACAATGTCGGCGCGGAGACGGATGTCTGGACCGCGGGGTCATGACTTGACACCGCGGGGCCGGGACGTATAATTATGTAGCTGGGCCTGCAAGATACCAAGGAAGATATTCCTCGAGAAGATACCAAGAGATACAGATCTCGATCCATCCAGAACGTAACGTTGTCGTTAATTATAAATATTTGTAATAGAAACTCCAAAAGGGGCTTTAATTTCCCTGTCGGGGTTACAGTGGGAGTAAGGTTTTGTCCCGGCTCAATTCAAAAAAATTCGCAATTTTTTTTGTTCTCGTACACATTTGATTTCGTAATTTATTATCTTATAAAGACAATGCACTGCAAAAAACAAAGATAAACCATGTTTACATTATTGTCATTCATTACGAGAAGCAAATAGCAAGGAAAGTGGTAAAAAGATATTGAGAGGGAAGAGGGAGAAAGATGGTGGAGACTAGGGAGCTGGAGAGACAGAGACAGAGACAGACACAGAGACAGACACAGAGAGAGAGAGAAAGCGAAAGCGAGAGAGCTCTAGACAGATAGAGCGAGGGAAGAAAGCTTTCCATGCATATGAGAAGCAGAAAACTAAAGTGGCACCCGTTTTAATTCTTTCTTTTGAAGTGTTTTTCTCACAAAGCAAACCGGTTTGCTTGGTGTTTTATTCGAAATAAATAAGTTAAATTAAGTTAAAGCAGTTAAGGCTAGGCATGTGTTGTAAAGAAATCTTGCGGTGTCGAACTTTCATAATCACAGGGAGACAAGTGTTAATACGGACAGTGTGTCCAAGCAGTTAAAATCCCCACACAGAGACAGTATGTAAACTAAAGGGACAGGATCCGAAGGAGGGAGAAGGGTGTTTTTTTTAAGACTGCTCTCTTTTCCAAGTGCACTGTACAGTTAAATAAATAAATAAATAATGCTACTCCAATTAAAGAGTGAAGACGGATTCAGGAAATATAAAGCAAGGAAGAGAGACTGAAATATATACATTGTGAAAATATAGCAAGCGTAGAGGATTTGTGCCTCAGTTTACATTGTTGACTAGCTTCTACAAGTTCCCATTCCTATCTTCCCACTTATTGTTTTCTTCTTCCATCTTCGTCTCCTTATAATCCATATACTTCTTTTACTTCTCAAACTCAAGGGAAGCAAAATCAAAGTCCTCATGAATGATATTCTTCATGACTGCAACACACACACAACCCAACACGACAAAATTAACATAATTCAAGCACATTGCTGCTCTCACATTCACACTCATATTCATATTTTCTTTCTACTCGTTCTTCCAAAGACAACCAAAAGACACTTTTTCTTCTATTATATCCTCAAGTTTCAAAGATCTATTCAAATCAAATCAAATCAAATCAAAATCTTACGGTCAAACTTTCTTTTTAAACCAAACAATGAGTTTAAACTGCAATGAATTAACAAATTAAAAATATATATACCCTTTTTTTTTAATTTAATTCTCAGGCAGGCAAAAAACAAAATTACATAAAATTGACCTGTCAACGTTTTCCCGTTTAATTTTGTATTACAACAAAAACAACAGAAGTGGCCAGCCCTTTACTTTGTATCAGCCAATCAGAAGACAGCTAATTACTATAATTAGCCAGAGTCTTCCCTTTAAGCCAATCAGAGGTCAGAAAATGGGAACTTTCTTTCAGACTGACCAATCAGTGAAGATTTTCGGTCAAAACACGAGTTTTTGTCAGGGCTATATGAGGAAGTGGACTTTGAAATGTCAACCTGAGGAAATGAGCTTCTAATTTAGTTTTTGTCCTCAAGGAGCCCCTTGTGGTGTTTCGGTTTATCCACTTATAAGAGAAAAAGGGCCCTTTCTTATTGTAGTTCTTACATAATCTTATTGCTGGGTTTTTTCCTCATATGTAATTACGTCTTATGGATTCACAAAGATTTCACAATAATGTTCGATTTTTTATTGCAACAAATTATCAAACTCAGATTTGACAATGTTCGATTTTTTTATTGCCAACAAACTCAGATAATTTTGAGGTGTTGACCAGCTACTATTGTAGCTAGCAGTCGACTAGCTGTGGGCGGCGGGTGTGGGCAGTTATAGTACTACTGTACTATGTAGTGACGACGAGAAATTAAACTATATCGACCTAATTATTGTACATGTAAATACATGGGTTTTATCTTCATTCATGAAGCGTTTGTAATTACATAAAGTTTCAACCAGTCATACGTCCCCATTTATCCTGCTGCTGTGAAAAAGCTTCCCAACGATAATTCGGATGAACTTGTCTTGGGAGAATTGATCCGTTGATTTATCAGCATTGATCTTAGGGAAAATAAGTTGTTACGTTTACTTTGTAACTCCGCCATGACCTGATCACTTTATTAGAAAGCTAAATTTGTCGACCAAAAAGCCCGCACATTATTATTATAATTCGACCGTCGAAAGAAAAGCCAAAATACAGATTACTGTAATAAACCCTTTTGGGTTTTGGGAGTTGAACACAGCATATTTATAAGAACACAGTCGACCTCCAAGTTAAAACTGCGCCAGTTTTGGACCTTAGTCCTTAGCAACGGTTGATCCAAACTCGGTTCCACACTGTGCCCGCGCATTAAACAAGCAGAAGCCGCCCATATACATGATACTTTCTCTCAATTCATAACTGATATTTAATTGGGCCGGAATTTGCTAGACGATTAATCAAAAATTACGAATGTAAAATCAAGAAGTTCTACTATAAATAAAAACATAAACAAAAAATTCAAAACCACAATGAATCAGCTAATTGAGGTTCGAGCTTTGGACAAGACTCGAGCATGACTCATGTTGTGGTTTTCCGTAACCTGTTTGTTTTGGTTACACAGTTAGATCAAAATGCATTGAGCATGCACGCGGCAGCGTTGTTTTCTGAGATGTTGAAGTGGGTAGGATCTGGTCCATCAGCTACCATCAACTCTATAGCAATATTGTGTGGAAAGTCAACACATAGGGAACCTCCTTTTTCGTTTTCTAACAAATTTAACAATGTTTATGTTTTCACCACGTTGATTAAAATAGCTCAGAAGGTGAAAGAATTTAGTTGTGTGGCTGCCTGCTCCAGATGTGGTTTCATGTCAGTCATCATACTGCAATTTTATTAGCAATTGCATTTTTGTTATGGACCCCTCGCCAAACCAAAACCATTGATTTTCTTATTCGTCCATTGAGGACTCGCTTCGTGCGTTTCAATGTGCGGGGCCAGTCTTCGAAATACAGGAACCAACCTCAATCTCCTATGCAGTTTCTTCACCCATTAGTAATTAAGATGTTTGGGAAAATGAAAACATTCTTAACAAAATGGTTAGTTGTTTGCCCTTTTGGTTCTCAAAGACACAATGAGCAAGCAAGAGAAAATGTCTAGAGTTTTCTTTTTAACCGCTTCTGAGTTATAAGACTCTTTCATACCTTTTGTTGGAAAGTATTGTTCCCCTCATGAGTGGATGCGGCACAACTTTGTATGCTTTATGTTTGTAGATGCCTTGAATCTATTGGCCACAATGGACCTTTGACTGTGGACTTCGAAAACAAGAATGCACCTTCATATTTTTGTTTCTCTTTCATAATAAAATTTATTGGCTTTTATCTCATACTCAATTAGAGCAAAGACGAGACAAATATCATCCAAGCTATAGTTGTGAATAAACTCTGCCTGGTGTTCTCAGACGGTGAAGAATTAGGATTGTTGGCTTGCACAAGAAAACTGAGTTGTTTGTTTGAGTTATCGCCCTCTACTGCTTTGCCATTGTCGCTATCTTCAGTGACCGCGACTATTTGCGGCTGTACAACATTAGCAGGGGTGCTAGGAGTAAATTTGTCTTTTCCCCCACTAGAGTTTGACCCAGAGCCAGAACCAGAACCTGAGACGCCTACAACGTCGAAATGTTTCTTTGTATCGAAGCTGATATATTCCAAGTCTAAATCGACCTCAAAGTCCGAAAAGGATAGGCTAGAAGGATTTTCAATGCCATTTTCGATTATGTCCCTCTCTGTTTGGGCTTCTACCCCCATTTGAATGGAAGCGCTAAGTGCAACAATAAGCAAAGTAACCGCAGGGCTCATTCGGCTAATTAATTGGTATACTCTGAAAAGAGAAGGGCTGCAAGCGGAGGTAGGTGTTCTTCACAGTACTTTCTTTCCTTCTTTCTTTGCTTAGGTATTCTATTTATCGGACTTGGTTTGGACTGTCGATTTCCTTTGAGAATCGATTGCTTTGGCTTTCTCGTACTTTTCCTCCTAAGAGTCTTTCCTTTCGTCTTCTGAGAGATGGTTCGCTAAATATACAAAAATGAAGTCAAAAGAAAAATATCGCACAGAAGGGCGTTTTACTTTCGCTTCTTTGTGTTTCAAAGAAATTTTTAAAAAAGCAAAATTTTCATTCATGAAATGCGTCGGGAAGAAAATTCAAATTCAGCCAATCAAAATTGAGCTTTGCCTCATTTTATTTTATTTTTTGTTTTTTGGTTTTTTTGCTCCTTTTTGTTTTGTTTTTCATTCAACTTCTAGTTTACTTTCCAAGATTGAATTTCGTAAAAGACCGAAGCACATTTTCAGACTGTCCAGCTTTGACGTATCTTGAAACATGGTTATTTTGGAAGTATGGAAAGTGGTTAATTGGCTTCCTTCTATAGGCAATGTACACGTTTTATTTATTTGACATTTAAATAATTCATTAAATAATCTTCACAACTAGTGGGAGTGGACAATCCTTATAAATAGACCGCTCCTTAGAACATCTTTCAAAGGGTTAAAAAACACCGTGAAAGCAAATTACAGAGGAAATGCTTGAAAAGTTTACAAAAGCTCAAATGCAAAAGTTTGTTTTGCACTTCTATATACTTTTGTCCCTCAGCACTGCCCAATCTCTTTGTCTTTCTTGTGCTTATTAAAGTTATCATGGCGCATGCTGTTCTTATATTAAGGACGTAATTTAACCCCCAGTCGTTGAAAATAGGGGTAAGGCAAGGAACAAAGGTGGGTAAAAATGGGGAAGGTATTTCGGGGAAACTTTGTGTCAGGAAAGGAAGAGGGAGCTTTTTGTCTAAAAAAAACTACTTAAGCCATCAAAGCAGAAGCTGCGAAAGCAACACCGACAACGGACAGAACGCTGGCAACAACATGTCCGGCACTATCGGTCTCGATAGAGAAGTTATTACCCTCACCATCGTCAACAATATCAGCGGGCTGAGAGTTATCATCAGCGGGGGTGGAAGAAGAGTCATCTCCGCTGGAAGAGTCACCTCCATTGGAAGAATCATCTTCACTGGATGAGTCATCGTCAGCAGGGGCTTCAGTTTCAGTAGGCTCAGGTGCTTCGGTGGGCTCAGCAGGAGTTTCAGTATGGCTGGGGTATCCAGAACCGGAACCAGAAGCATAATCATGATCCTCTTCCCAGTCGAAGTCCATATCCCCATCATGCCCATCGTGCGAACCCCCATGGGCCTTGACGGAAGTAGTGGCAGTGACAGCCAACAAAGCAACAAGCAAAAGTGCGATCAAGAATTTGTTCATTTTGATATATATTAAACAGATTTTAAAAGAAATGATTTCTAAACTTTTTTTTTCTCTCGTTTCGAATCTATCTCTATTGATTTGAATTCCAAAATTTTCTAAAACTCACAAATGCGATCTGCTGGCAAGAAACGTTTGGCTTAAATACCCCCTGTCCGCAGTTGCGTGCTTTTGCTATCGCATTAACAAGAGCCGTTGCCAATGTGCGGGATCGAGGCCTTAGCAATAACCCATGTGAATTCCTCCACTTATAAAAGTCTACAACGCTGACCCGGCGTTTTGTGTTTCTCTTCTTGGTGGTTCGGGAACAGCCCAGAGAATTGGGAAGAGCTAGCTAAAGGATGCTTGAAAAGTAGAAAATGGCTCACGCCCTACCATATTGAATCATAAATCACCTAAATGAGGTTTGCTTTATCAAGATCACTTTCCCCTTATTAGTTCATTGGAATGCAAGGCCGATGCCACCACTGTATGAGTTAATTACATTACTGTAAAAATAATGGCTTTTTCAGCTGTGCGCGTCATGAGTTCCGCAGAATTTTCGACTCGCGCATTCATCCGTTTTTAGCACTTCTTTTATCGATTTTAGGGACTCGATCCAATATTTGTCTCAACTGGGCACATATAATAGGCCTTCTAAATAAGTACTGTAGCTAGGTTTAATACCAAATTGAAAAAAACCAGCTCTCTTTTTCAATGTTTTCCTTTGTTTTCTCAAAATGCTTTGATTGATAATTTGATGAGTGTTTTGTTTTGTTTTGGTTATGGCGCAGCTCGCGCGATCCCACGAGATTCAAAAAAATTCAAACAATAGTAAAAATTCAAAAATTCATTGTTCAGAATTTGAATTTTTGATCATTTTATTTTTTATTTTTTATTTTTTTGTTTTGTTTTTTGTTTTTTGTTTTTTCCTCTAATTTGTATTTTGTTTTTTTCTATGGTTTGGTTGATGTTTGAAGGGGTTTAAAGAATATCGTAACCTTTTTGTTTTTTTCACGCGAACACCTTTGACGTAACTCGTTTAATAAAGTTTATATAAAAACAACTATTAATCTAGATGGCTCACCGCAAACTTATTCAAATTGGAAAGAGAAGCGTGAAAAATACAAAGAGAACATGAAAAAGCAGGATCGAATGTGAAAGATAAAAGTGAACTTCATCTCGTGTGTTTTTAAGTTTATCAAAAGTCGCCCGCCATGTGCACAAACAATGTCTACGAGAGAATCGTGAAGACAACCTTCCCTGTCCTATGTGAAGACTCGAAAGCAAAAGTCTGTCAGTAAAATGCCATTTTCTTTTGTTTTGTTTCACACAACAAGCTTTATTTCTTTGGTTAATTGCCACATTAAGTCATTAAAGCGAATGCTCAAAGCCAAAGTAAAAAAAGAGGAATGAAGGATGACAAAGATAGTTTAAAGATAGTCCTCGGCTAAGGGAAATGAAAGGTTAAATTAAGGGAGATTGAAAGGGGAAGTATTGAGTTGGGGAAAGACGTGGCCATAAGTTTAAAGGAATAGACAAAAATCATGATAATGGGGAAGGGGCAGCAGGATGAGCTCTGTTGGGTTCAAGACTATCTTTCTTGAAGACCAAGGTACAGGAAGAGATGCTATACTTAGGCAAGGAAAGCTGTTGCAAATGCAGCAGCACTAAATATAGACACTACATGAAATGGGGTGGAGCTTGAGGCACTGTTGTTTTCTCTAAAGACACCACTCGTACTTATTTCAGCAGTATTAGTGGATGAAACAGAGCTGGTGGAAGAGCCAAGCGGGCTAGAGGTAGTGGCCGAAGCAGTTACAGTGATGATGGAAGCAGTAACTGTGGAGGTTGGGATTACGGTAACGGTAGTATAGCTCCCTGAACCGGAGCCAGAGCCAGAACCAGAGCCGGAACCGGAAGATCCTTTAAAGGCTATATCATTCAAATCAAAGTCCCAAGAATCGTCAAACACCTGGAAACTGTCTTCATTGGTAAGATCAAAGCCATGACACTTCATAGTATTTCCCAAAAGTGCAATCACTAAGAATATGCATGAAAGAGTAGCAAAGTTCTTCATTGTGCGTTAAAATTAAATAAATAAGGGGAGATTTGTACAAAGTGATAAAGTGAAAGTTGCAGATTTGTAATTCTGTTTTTTAATCTTAAGTTCTTTTCGTTGTTTTGTTTTTGTTTTGAAGTAAATGATATTCCATCTCTAGTTGATTCCATTTTCCTTTTTATAGCCAGTTTGAAAAATTTTGCGTCAAAGAGAAGTCGGCATATTTGAAAAGAAAACCAAAATGTTGAAAAGCTGAAACCAGCGTTCGTCACACGAAATGGCCTTCAAAAGGAGCAAATCAATGAACAGAAATCAATGATTAAAGAATCTCTTGTACCATAAGAGGAATGCAATTGTGAAACAAGAAGTGATGCCATCTGATATCTTCAAAAGGGGGGCAATTATCAAGCAATAGATAGGTGTAGCAACGGTCAAGAAGGAAAGAAGAAGCTTAGTAAAGCGATTGTTTTCGCAAATATTGGTCGTGACGCACTTTTAAAAGAAAAAATAGTAATCTTAAAATCAGCTGATCAAACAAAAAAAAAAATAAAAAATAAAAAAGGTCCGGACAATCCTTTTTTTTTTTTTTTTTTTTTTTTTCTTCGATTCCTCCGTTTTTTTTTTTCTGCTTCTGCTGACTGTTTATTTTTTTGTTTCAGATTTTGTTTTTGTTTTTGTTTTTCGTTTTTCGTTTCTTTTTGTTTGTTTTTTATTTTGATTTTTGGGGGGGGTTATTATTGCATCAAGAGGAAAAGTGAGAAAGAGAGAGAGAGTGAGTGAGTGAGTGAAGGAAGGTGAATGGTATCATGGCAGGGCTACTGGGATCTTCTGGGGGGAATTCGGGGATGAATATTATTCGGTATCATCATGATTCAGAGAGCTATTCACCACAGATGGGAGCGGTGGAGGATGATATGATTATAGTGAATGATCTAGTTGTGCGGACTTTTAGTGGGGTTGAGCGCTGGGAGCGAGTCAAAAAACAGAACATGATTATAAATCTGTGGCTTCACTGCAGTACGAAACTGTCTTGTGAAGAGGATAGTCTCAAGAATTCATTCAATTATGGGACAATCTCCAAATTAGTGTGTGCATACTGCGAAGAAAGTTCTTTCAAGAGCATTGAGGCGTTGGCTTTGAGTATAGCGAGGTTGATTACAGTCGAGAGAAAAGTACCTAAAGTCACTGTTCGTGTTTCGAAACCAACAGGTAAAGTTTGTTGGCCTGTGATTTGATTTGATGTTTTCCCTTTTATTTGGGTAGATTACTTGGGAAAGCTGTTTTTGCTAATTGTTGTGGTTGTTATTTGATGGCATTTTGTTTCTTTCGTTGTAAAGGTCTTATTCAAGCAAAGTGTGCGAGTATTGAAATAACGCGGAGGGTGGAGGACTTTACTGATACGACGGAAGAACATGTGATGTCGGGTATTTTGGATAAGATGACAGATAAGATTATCATTCAAGGTCAGTGAACTGTGAAGTTTATCTTTTTCCATCAATGAACTTTACTGATGAGTGTGTTTATGTTTTGTTAAATTGTTTGCAGATTTGCATGTGTATGCTATTATTGGTCTAAATCCTTGGGAGCGGGAAAACAAACAGAATCTTTACATTAATGCAATCATGTGGGCAGATTGTGAACAAGTGAACAGAGCAGCAAAGCATGATGGTCCGTCTGTGGATTACCGCAAAGTCAGTAATGCAGTTATGAAGGTAAGGAACTGTGGAGTGCTGCTAGAGAAAAGAAGGAAGGGAATGGATGCTAAGCAGTCTTGTTTTTGATGTTCCTTTGTTGTATAGTTCATTGAAGCGAGTAGTTATAAGACGCTGGAATCCTTGGTTGGATGTGTGGCTAAATTAATTGTCTGTGAGTGTAATGTGCCCAGGGTGACGTTAAGGATTGACAAGCCTAATGCCTTGCTGTTTGCCCAATCCTCAGCTATTCAGATAACAAGAACAAGGGATGATTTTAAATGATCTTGGATGATTCATGGTAATGCTTCGAGCTGCAATAAAATCTTCGCTTCATCACCTACAATTCGAAAGTATCGCTTTTCGGTTTGGACATGTTTCTGGAAGCAAAGTTTGCGCGCCCCTTTTGGTGGCCTAATGTTTTGAACTTCTCTTAAAAGGCAACAATTGAACTGAAGACAAGATGACATTTGGACATCGGTGTGTTTGAAGATGGAGGAACTCCACTTTTAGCTTTGACGTATGCAGATATGATCCGCTTTATTGACATTTTTGGCACTTGAGATTCTCCACTGCTAGTTGTGCGCTACAGTGAGTAGACATTCGAATAAACTGCTTCTAATTTAAGCAGTTTCGAAAGTCTCGTTCTTAAATTAGCTCAAGATGGAATTGTGCCACAGCCCACAAGAGTACTGCCACTTTGTGAATATATATAGGACACCTGTTTAAGTAATATGACCACAATAGTTCACCAGATCGCATTACAACTCGAACTCAACAGGATTTGCTCACTTTGCAATGTTTGTAATAACCATTGTCAGACACAATAAGAACTGAATGCAACTGTCTTTCTTGCAAAGCCGCTCCTTTTGACTCTTGCATGATGAGAAATAACGCAACCCTAGAACTTTTAAATTGATATCAGCTGTGTTGTCATTGGTGGAAGCAATGCCTCCTGATTTCTAACCATTCGCCCCATGAGAGTACGCGGGTTATGACTAGATGATGGTAATCCACATAAGCAGTCTGGCACACAAACTATGATACGTAACCAAAGTGTCCTTCCCTCCTGATGGACACTTTTGTACATAATTATTACTAAAAGAACACAACTTACTGTAATTAGAGGTATTCTCCATAGCTAGTTATGCAGTCAGCTGATAGTATTCTAACAATATCTAATGGCTAAAGCTCCTCATTCAAGCTAAATACAACGTTAACGGATTAGTTTGTGGAGGGAAAATGATGAAATAGTTTGTTATTATCCAAGTCCAATGGGGGGAAAATGATGACCATTCAACGGGGTTTTTTAACTGATAAGAAACTGAAAATTAGGGAACTAAAAACTAAAGCTAAAAACTGGTAAAGGTTGAATTTGGAGTTGGAGGAGAGGTTTTGTTTGTGTTGAGTATTTAAAGTGGGAGAGGGAGGATAGTGTTTGTGTTGTCGATAAAAGTTTTTGATTAATGTTATCAAGGAAAATCAGGAAATTGTAAGTAAAGAAAGTGAGATCTCATTTAGGAAGTTGATTTGATTATGGCACCAAGGATAAATAACAGCAGTGGTGAAGCTGGTGGTAATGCGGTTGAAGACTCCGGGGCTGAGAAGAAGGTGAAGCAGTACCAGGCGAAAGGAGATGAGAATAAATGGGGGAGGCATTATGGAGGGTCATGGACTGATATGTTCATGGCCAGTTTGATTCTTGTGTTTTGCCCTCCAATGGTGTTCTACTTCTGGGCCAGTTGTGAGCATTATCAATGCGCTATGTCTGGGCCTGTTTTGGATTTCATGAGTGAATCCAATACAAAGACATTTGGAGAGTTTATTCTTTCTTTGTTGCCTGTGCCGTCCATGTACGCGGTGAAAATTTTCTTCTCCTGGTTGGTTTTTCAGATCCTTTTGTATGTCTACATGCCTGGCCCAACTGGTTACGGACAGCTTACACCCGCTGGTCACGTTTTGGAATACAAAGTTAATGGCTTGAATGCTTGGATCTTCACCCACATCGCTCTGGCCCTAGCCGTCTTTAAGTTTGAGCTGTTCCCTGCAAGTATCATTGCCGATAACTGGGGGGGGCTTTTGATTGTTGCCAATGTGTATGGCTATGCCTTGTCTACTTTTGCTTATTTCAAAGCCTACATTGCGCCAACACACCCTGATGACGCCAAGCCCACCAATGGAAGAATGTACGATTTCTTTATGGGAATTGAATTGAACCCGGTAAGTTTCTTATCCTTTTGAGGATGGTGACTGTTAAAACAATTGTAGTTATGGAAGTAATTGAAGTACTAACGGCCACGATATCTTTGTCTATCTCCCTCCCTTTGATGGTTTTACTTTTTTGTTTTTATAGAGAATTGGTATGTTTGACTTTAAGTTGTTCCACAACGGACGTCCTGGGATCTTGGCATGGAGTCTCATCAATATGTCTTTTGCTGCCAAGCAGTATAATGATTTTGGGGAGGTTACCAACTCAATGATCATTGTCAACATCTTGCATCTCGTCTACATCCTTGACTTTTTCTACCACGAGGACTGGTATCTTCGCACCATTGATATTGCTCACGATCACTTTGGATTTTACTTGAGCTGGGGTGACAGTGTCTGGCTTCCCTGGATGTACACCCTTCAGGCGCTTTATCTTTCCGTAAACCCAGTTGTTCTTCACCCTCTTGTGGCCACCGGAGTCCTTCTATTGGGCTTTGGAGGTTATTTCATCTTCCGTTCCGTCAATTCGCAGAAAGATCAGTTTAGAGCTCAAATGGCAAAGGAAGGCAAAGCTGCAGTGTGGGGAAAGCCTGCCACATATGTTGCAGCTGTTTACTATACTGGTGATGGTGAAAAGCGTACAAGTTACTTGCTTACTTCCGGGTGGTGGGGACTTTCTCGCCACTTTAACTATGTCGGTGATTTGATGCTTTCACTCTCTTTCTGTATGGCTTGTGGAATTAGTCACTTGCTGCCTTACTTTTACATTGTCTACATGACGATCTTGCTTGTCCATAGAACCCAAAGAGACGATGCCAGATGCTCGTTGAAGTATGGTAAGAGCTGGACCAAGTATTGTGAAACCGTCACCTGGAAGATTCTTCCTGGGGTATATTAAGCAACAGAAATCTCTGTAAAACATGTTATCCAATTTTAGTATATCCCAATGTAATTCAATATATGCACACGTATATAAAACACTCTGAGTAAATTTGCAGTACCCAATAAACATTACATACTATATTTTGCAGAAAAGCATTCCAGTAACACTTCATTCATGTCAATATATTATTATGAATCGGTTTATTAAGACCAAACGAATGCAGAAAAAGTGAAAGGAGAAAACTACAGTGGTCATGTTACGGAGTCTCTTTGGGTGAAGCGAAGCCCTTAAGCTAAGCAGGTTGTATTTAAATTGCGTGCAAATAGGGAAACAGTGTGTGTGCACGCATAGAGTACAATTTATGGGCATTTCTTAACAATAATTGACTTGCCAGATTCCTGGAATTCTTGATTGGATACCCAAAGCTGCTGAAATGAGCCTAAAGAAGCCAAGATAGAGCCTCCAATCCACGAGCTGAATCGGCGTTCTGCTGATCCCGTAGCCGCTAAAATTTTCATTTTTGTTTGCTATAACAATACGAAACGAGAAAATAAACGCCTTAGGTCAATACTCGAAAAACATAATACAATTAAGTCCATACGTTCACTTACCGGTGGAGCAAGGTTAAACACTTCGTTATACAGCCTATCTGAAAATCCTGGAATGAGGGTAGTCCCTCCTGTAACAATAATATTGGCGTACATGCTGCTCCTAATATCCACATCACAATTATCTACAACCTGATGAACCAAATGGTGAAGTCCCAATTTTCGCAAATTCGCACCCCCTTTTGAATTAGCCCCATCGCCTGAGACATCCTTGGCCTTGCCATCAGAAGTATCCATACTATCATCATGGAATGCCACATCAAACATTCGCTCGGTAGCCTCAAATCGAGAAACACCAAACTGCCCTTGGAAGCCAGTGGGAAATTCGTGAGGGACGGTGGGGATCATAGCAATCGTTTCCTTGTCATAAGCCACTTCGGACACCTGCGCCACACTCATTTGCCAGTCGCGAACCACATTTGATACAGCCCAATCATAGTAGCTCTTGGTTAAGCGGCAGATTTTGTCATCATCTTCCTCATCACCACTAGGCTTATCACCTTCACTGTCCGTCGGGACGACAAACCTCGCATGTTTCTCATACTGAGGCTTCTGGTCATTTAGCTGTTCAGTCTTTTCTTTAGACTTTATCATAAAGGTCGGGCACAGGTCAATCTTTTCCTGCTCTTCCAGAACCCCGCGACTCAATCTGGTCAAATAAGAACCCCCCACCACGGATTTCAGGGCTGACTTCTGCAGGGCATAGCCATCATAGACGGGTGTCACGGTCGTCCCACCCTCACCACAGTCCAGCACCAATCCGGTGGATCGCCCATTCGCAAATGTACTCAATACGGCACTTTTAGCAAGGAAAAAGGCGGGGACGTTATACTTCTCGAAGAACAGTTCGGTGAGTCTCTCGCGGAAGGGGCGAGTGTTCCATACAGACTCAGCCATAAGGACGGGGTGCTCGCTAGGTGTTGTCTTCAGCCCATAATCGTACATGTGGTCCACCATTGCCTCAAACAGGTCCCAGTCTTCGATAACGCCATTTTTGATTGGGGATTTAAGCTCCATATGGGAACGCGGGAAGTTGATTTGGTTATCTCCAATGCAATATTTTGTAGTTTGCTTATTTCCTTTGGGTGCTGCACCGGTGGGGGGATCTACATCCATTGCAGCGGAGCTGTTGTTATTGTTTCCGTCTTTGATTGAACCATTCTGTGCGGACTTTGACTCGATATACCCCGCCAACCCCGGGAAAAGACACTTTGGGGAATCTTCTCCGGCACACCCAGCCTTTACAATATGTTCACCGAAATCCAGCACAATTGCGCCTACTTCGTCTGTGAAAAACATAAGATAGATTAGCAAAAAAGAAAAGAGAAAGGGTGGGAAAGAGAATATATGAGTAAATTTCGCTAAATCGCTGTGGAGTTGGGTTTCTGTTTGGATTTAAGGTAACTTACCGCCTCCGTAGATTGCCCCACTCATGGTGAATTGTCTATGAGAATCGAATCAACAAGGAGAGGTGAAATAAAATCTAATTCCTGAATTAATTATGAGTTTTAACAGGGAAATTGAAATCTACTTGAAAAAAAAAAAATAAAAATCCAAAAATCCAAAATCCAAAAAAT
>PDIM01010365.1:0-12530 GCA_002811675.1 Ichthyosporea sp. XGB-2017a
TTTGGTGTTTTTTTTTTTTCTTTGTATAAATCCAAATGAGGATTGATTTGGTTCAGGGAGATTAGAGTATTATTTAAATATATAACAAAGGCAAGGAGGAGATGAGTGGTGGATCGGGAACCGCAGGCTCTTCAGCAGCCACAGGAGCTAATAAGTCTGTGTGGGGAGGCTTCTCCAACTTTAGATTCTCCAACTTTACTGCGTCTAATTGCAACCGGAAAAAGATCCTGGACGAGAGTGCGTTCAGCAGTGGCGGACTGAAACGTTGCATGTCCAAATGGAATCTTATGGCTTATGGGATTGGATGTACAGTGGGTGCGGGTGTGTTTGTACTTACTGGACTGGTGGGTAAGTCAATTGGACATTTATTCGCAGCAAGTGAAGCATTTGTGTGTGGAGATTGTGGCTAACTTTTTATATTCTTGTGTGTGTGTGTGTGTGTGTTTCCTTTTTCCTTAAAATTAGCTAGGGAACAGGCAGGTCCTTCCGTGTGTCTTTCGTATGTGATTGGAGGGTTTGCGGCTATGCTGTCCGGTCTGTGCTATGCGGAATTTGCCTCTAGAACACCGGTGGCCGGATCTGCGTACACGTATGTGTACACGTCCATGACTGAGATTATCGCTTTCTTTGTGGGCTGGAATTTGACATTAGGTAAGGACGGGGGAAGCAAAAGGATATGGAGGATTCAAGTTTTTGATTTAGATATTAATGTCTGTTTATTTCCTTTTTGTCGATGTTGTGTCAAAAGAATATGCTGTCAGTGGAGCTGCAGTCGCGACTAGCTGGTCTAGTTACTTTAAGCAACTCATGTCAGATCTTGGATGGGACATGCCAGTGGGGATAGCGGACTACAAAGTAAACGATGCCATTACGTTGAGCCCCTTGGCGTTGGCATTGGTTATTGTGGCGACGTTGCTGATGTTGTCTGGTATTGAGAATCTCTCTAAAGTTGCTACCATTACCACTGCTATTAACATGATTGCCATGTTTTTCTTCATTATTGTGGGGTCATTCTATGTCGACACGAAAAACTGGTCCGATGATTTTTTCCCCTATGGTGTATCGGGTACTTTGGAAGGTGCAGGGTCTGTATTTTTCGCCTATGTGGGGTTTGATGCCACTAGTGCGCTGTCTGCCGAGGCAATCAATCCGGAGACTGATATTCCCTTTGGTTTAATCAGTTCTCTTACCTTCATTACAACATTATACTTTTTGGTAGGCTTAGTACTTACTGGAATGGTGCCTTATAAACTTCTAGATGAAGCCTCACCCCTCTCGGCAGCCTTCAAGTTTCATGGACAGAATTGGGCTTCTATCTGTGTCGGGTTTGCGTCAATCTCTACAATGGCTGTGTTGACTACCTGTTCATTGGTCGGACAGCCTCGTGTTTGGTATGCCATGTCCAAAGATGGATTGCTGTTCACCTCATTTCAGAAGGTTCATGGAGCAAAGATGAACCCTACAGTTGGAACCATCGCAACGGGAATTTGGGCTGGGGCGTTAGCATTCTTGCTAGATTTGGATGTTCTGGGCGACATTATATCGGCGGGGATTTTGCTTACTTTTGCCACTGTGTGTGGGGGTGCCCTTTTATACCGAATCAGGCCAAAAGAAGAATTTGGGGGGCGATGGTGTAAAGCCCGTAACCCATTATTTATTGCCTGGGCTCTGGTGGGAGATTTTGTGTACTTTGCCTGCCTTCGCAACATCAGTGATTTTCCATTGGTCGCAAGTATTTCAACTGGGATTGGGCTAGTCGCCGTTCCCAATATTGCCCTCATATATATTTATTTCTTTACTGAGAAAGTCGATACATCATCCATTCCATTTCGATGCTATGCTTTCCCTTTCTTGCCCTTATGTGCAATGGCAATCGATCTCTATCTAGTCGCTGGATTAAAGCAAAGGTCTTTGTTGTATCTCCTTATATGGACACTTCTTGGATACTGCGTTTACTTTGGGTATGGCATCCACAACAGCAATGTTAGTTATAGGTTGGAACAAATCCCTCAGGCTGACTCTATCGAAATGGGTGCATCTATAGAAACAGAGATTTATCTGGAGAAGGGTGAAAAGAAAAAATTGTCAATTAGAGAATCGCGTGTTTCCGAAGAGTCCAGCGGACAATGAAAGGCACTGAGAAAAGGCATAGAAATAAAATGAAGTGTAAATAAGCTATTTTTATTTGACCTAAATTATTGCTTTTTCACATCATCCTCATCAATTTCATCTTGAAGATCTGTTCCATTACTGTGCCTTTGCTGAAGACTCTTACTTGCACGGTGGGAAAGACGACGCATCACCGATTCTCTACGACTTTGTGCAGATTCTCTTTTTACCCTTTCATGCTCAAGCTCTTCAGTATGCGTAGCTTTGTACGATGGGCTGCTAGATATTTTACGACTGACTTGTGAACCTTTTCGACTAGGAACCGACGCTTTGCGATCTGCATTAGACCATTTTCGGCTCATTTGTGAAAGTTTACGACCTGCTTGAGATGTCTTGCGACTGTGCAATGATGATCTGAAGCTATGATCCTGTGTATCTTCCGCCCCATCATAAAAATCGTCAACCTCCACAGGGGTACCATCAGCAGTGCATCTTATAAGATTGTGGGGGACGTCTACAATAAAGAAGGTAATATCATCATCGGAGCGATGAGATGTTGGCTCAAAACTAAATCCTGGAATATTTCGCAAAAGCTCATGCATGGTTTCACTGACTTGGGTCCTCATGTGCAAAGACGAAGATTCCATAGATGATGCATATCCAACAGTTGCTCCAAACAAGCAATATCGTGGCATTTTTACTCCTACCACTCCAGCTGTAACGGCTCCAGAATGACATCCCGCCCTTAATTTAAGCTCTTCGTCTGGCAAATGTTGAATTTTCAGAGTTGGAATAGCTTGCATTAAGCAGTACGCAAGGGAACACAACTGAACAGCATGATCGTTACCATTTCGTTCTGGTACTCCTGATGCAACCATGTAGGCATCCCCAATTGTCTCCACTTTATATGCGTCGAAAAGACCAATGATGCCATCAAATAGGGAATATAGGCTGTTTAGCAAAACGACAATTTCGTTTGGTTTACTTTTCCCGGCAATTGACGTAAAACCTACAATATCGCTAAAGTACAGAGATACACACTCATACTGTTCTGCTTTCACAACTTCACCTTCCTTTAGCGCTTCATACACCGATCGGGGGAGCATTTGAAGGACGATTTCTTCTGAACGCTCCTTTTCTTTTTCGAGATCTTTCGTTCTTTCATTAACTAGTCCCTCCAGATTGTTCGTATACTGCTCTAAAATAGATGCCATGTTATCAAGAATACTTTGATTCCCATGTGGATTAATCCCTTTTATCTTGGCGGCTATTTCCTGCGCAGAAGGTCTCTCTGAGGGAACTTCGTGCCAACATTGGTGAAGCAATTCGACGAGCTCTCCTGGTACTTCGATATCTGCATGCCCGTGAACATTGGGGCGAAGATTCTTCTTTAGAATACGCTCCAAAATTTCTTCCTTTTCTTGCATGAAACTGTCATATGGCCCTTCTCTGATGATTATCTCTGTTAACACCATGCTAAAGCTGTATATATCACCAGTGGTAGTTCCACGGCGAAGGCAAACTAATTCTTCGTCCTCCAAAATCTCTGGTGCAATAAAAAGTTTTTTAGTCAAAATATTATAGTATTGCTCCATTTCTTCCTCCTCCGTTAGTTCATCTTCCAAGGCAAAAATAGAAGGCATTCCGAAGTCGGTAAGCTTCGCTATCCACTTTCCATCAACAATAACATTCTGCGCATGAAGACGACCGTGCGATTTAACTTTGGAACTATGCAAATAACTTAACCCCAAAGCTATATCAGTAGCTAAGGAATACTTCAGCATCCAGTCTATCTGTATTCCATCTGATAGAAGCATATCTTGCAAAGAGCCTTTGTTTCCATATTCCCAAAGAATACTAGCATTAGGTCCTTCTACAACCAACCCTCCAAAACGGGCAACATTTTCATGATTGCACTCTCTTACATGCAAGCAGTCAATTACAATTTCACGGTTTAATATTATGGAATCCTCGGTATTTAGGCTCTTTAACGCCCATACATTCCCTTCATATGTACACACTTGACAATGCTTCTTTCCTAAATTCACCGTTCCAGCGGATCCCCCTGACTTAGCAGACTGAATTGACTTCATAGACTTCCCAACATGGTCAGCCATTTCAACTGTTAAGTCCTCATAATCAATTACCCAGGTTAAATCAGCAAGACTTTTTTCAAAATCACGCTGCTTCTTCCACCGAATAAAGAGTATAACCAGGATAATCAGCACAACACCGCCTGCAGCGCCCCCTGCAATAAAGGGCACTAGGCTTGTTGACGAGGAGTCTGCAGGGACGTTCAACCTATAAGGAGATCCAAGGAAAGAAGTGGATGTACCATTTGCATCAATGTAATTAACAAAGACTAGGTACGAGCCTTGACCCAAACTGTACGAGACAGTGTAAGAATTGTTCGAGTTTCGAGTCATAGAAAAGACTGATGAAGGCAAATCTGCGTTTGTGTTCGCATCCTTAAAGGAAACACTATAATTTCCCGGTAAAACTGCTCCGTTGCTATATTGATCCCGCGGTTGGATCAGAAACGACTTCGAAAAGCTGTCTGTTGTACTTCGCTCAATCGCATTTTCACTTGTAGTTCTTGTTGCGCTTGAATTTGAAACCCCATTTCCCAAAAGAACACTGTTACTCCCAACTATAGGGCCTGGGTTGATGATTACTGTAAAAGGGCTATTTTTTATGTCTTCACTATTTACTGTGACGGCTACAGAATAGTTTCCAGATGTAGTGGCTCTATAAGTGATAGTATACGTGCCATTATTATTGTCTGTTATTGAACTTGTGAAGAACCCTTTAATTTTCCCAAAGCCTGCGCAGTTTACCTGATCACCACCTGCCCAGTAAGTACCAACGTCTGCTTCAATTTGGACAGTGAAGGTTCTCTCGTAACCCACTTCTCCAGACGTTTCAATGCCAGGGCCAGAGGCCGTTGATGATCCCGGAAGAACGTTACTAGGAATTATTGTAGCGGACTCGGTTGGGTGAATATTTGGAAATTTTCTACCTCCTAGAATATAGATTTTGTCATTTATCGAATGTAACCCATGCTCAAACCTAGAATCAGGAACAGTCCCTCTCGTCGACATTATCGAAAAGGTGTTTGTGGTCAAATTAAACAAGTAAGGCGTGTTATAGAAATTAAAGTCACCTGCTGCATCAACGTAGCCTCCCCCCCATATACAAAGCTGGCCACGATATGTCGTTTGGCCATGGAAGAAGAATGGGAGTAGCTTAACCGTTCCCGATGGGTTGGACTGATTGTATAAGTTTGTCCATTGAAAAGTCTCCATATCCAGCTTCCATACCGCGGCATCGTAACACCCAATTCCTATGCTATCAGAAAACTTGCACAAACTGCCTCCCGATACATAGGCTGCTTTTCCTTCCACTGATACTGCGGTTCCGGACCGGGGTGAAGGAACGGCGCAATTGTTAGTACGGCATCTCCAATCACCGCACTTTGTATATGCCCACGAGGGCTTGGTTGAAGGCTTATTGGCGATCAAAGTAGTTTTCTGAGCATCCAAAAATGCTTTGTATTCAGTTAGTTTGGCTTGAATAGCTGCTGAACCACTACCTGCGTTGACCTGCGCTAACAATGCCAAGCCTCCTGCTAGTAACGTATTTCCCAACGCCTCGTCGGTATTAAAGGATGTCTGATTGGTCGTGATGGTCGCTTTGGCTGTGGTAATGTCTTTTTTATCCACTGCCAGAAAGTTTTCTGCCAATGGTATATCGGGAGGACCTTTTGGATTGATAGTAAGATATGTAGCTTTGCAACTGCTGCTGGCCCGCAAAGACTCGTCTGATGCCTCATGAACACTTGTTTGCTCATCTGCAGCATACGTCGAACCATCCGCACATCTGTAGCTTATTTTTGAAAATGTCCACTTTGCTACATCCAGCATGTGCAAGTCATTCTGTTGAAATTTATCTTTTTGCCCCCCAAAGAAATAAAGATTGTCTTGATACTCCCATGCCGACCCCGCATATCGCGGTCCAGGACTATTTGCCATCGCTGCGCCCCGCTTTACCCAATTGAAGGTGGTTAGATCCAAAGAATGAAGATCATCCAATACTACACTTCCACTCCCAAGTCCCCCATATACTATAAAATAATTCCCCGATATTGCACCCATGGCATTCAACCGCGCTGGAGGTGACGCTCCTGTGGTGGAAAGGGTGTGCCAAGTACGAGAAGTAGTGTTAAAAAATGATGTTGAAGAAAGGCGCCGAGTTGAAAATCCCCCGAAGGAGTAAATAAGGTCTCCCTTCACTGCTTCGACTTTGCCATTCGCCGCAAAGCTCGAGTGCGCTCGAAAGGGCATGATTTCTTCTGCATGCACTACGAACAATTCCAGCAAGAATATTGACCATAATATTAAAAGTGTTGTTGTGGAAAGGGAGTTGAGGAAGGACCGTGTAATAGTGCCATGGCATGCTGAGGTGGATCTTATACTCATTGTTTTGGTTTTGTCAAGTATTTTGATAAATTGTTTTGTTTTATGGTGGCCAATTTGGTAATACTATTTCGACCCAATGGAATAATTCAAAATCATTAACATTTGAAAAACTCGAATTGCTTGTTATGTAGTTTGTTTGTTGGCTTGCTTAAGGCCTTTAAAAATTAAGTCGATTGACACGACTCACTTAAATAAATCAAAAGAAAATCTATAAACGCCAACTGATCTTTAAGAAAACTTCTAGCAATATATACTAGCTTATAACACACACATCGCAGACACACTTCGTATATTCGTACTACATAGCGGTACTGTAGCTAGCTGTTATAGGTTGCAGTGCTGCATTGAAAAGGTAACATGGGTCATGAGATATTTCCATAAAGTGCAATATAGAATACTATAAGAGGAAATAAAGTGTCTATGAACCGCGATCTACTTTTTAGGGTTATAACAGAGGTTTATAATACACTCCTATTGGTTGAGGACATTCTCACTTGCCGTATTTGGATAACAAAGTAAAATTTTCAATTCCCGATCGCGGTTTTTAATATTGGCTCCAGCTTGCTTATATGTTAGTTGTTCCACATGACAAGAGAATATATTCAACAAAGAACAGGAAATCAAAAAGTAGAGAAAGGAAAGGGAAAAGAGGAGTTGGAGACAAAGAAAGGGAGAGAGAGAGAGGGACCTTTTATGGATGTTGAGATCGGCAATAGATATTAGTTTACTATAAGAGAATACGGCTGCGGTTATGTCGTTGTTGTCGTTAAGATGACCAAGCAATCTCTCTATTGTCAGTGCTTATGGTCTCTTCACCCTCCCATTTTTCGCGTGGTGCTGCTATTGTTAGTGCTGCTAGCCATACCAATCACTGCCCTGGAATTTGCATGGCAGGAAAAACCAGCACCAAGCAGTGACACCCAGCCGACAGGAAGGTGTGATCACTCTTCGTTTGCTTATAATGGTAATTTATATACGTTTGGTGGGTATAATGAAGAAGGGGAGGGAGATTTTACGACTTTATACAAATATGATCTTACAACCAATACGTGGAGTACGGTAGCTACAACGGGCACCGCTCCGTCTGAGCGGTCCGGCCAGTATGCGGCAATAGTGGACGGGAAAGAATTTGTTGTGCACGCAGGGTTGTTGACCAAGGACTCTTCTTATGTGAGCGATGTAATTCATTTGAATATGGAAACATTGGTGTGGAAGACCGAAACCATAGGGAGTTCTCCACCCGCAGCTGCGTGGGGTGACTCTGCGGCGTATGGTACGAAATTTTTGCGATACGGTGGTATAACCGAGGACAATGAGTATGACAGTGGGAAAATGTGGCAATTAGAAACAAGTACGTGGACATGGACGGACGTATCTTTTAAGTGCCCGGATGGAACGAGTAGACCAGGGTGGGATCCCACTGCCTTGTCGTCGACCCGATCAAACATTCCTAAAACAACTGAATGTCCATCAAATAGGGCAATGAACCCCAAAGTACCCCTCTCATATGATTTGGTTGAGCTATTAATTGGGCAATACGACTCAACCATTTCCGAGAATACAGAGGGGCAGACTGTGAATTACGCGGCTTCATGGACAGCTATTAACACAGCCACAACAAAATGGAAAACAGACTATGATGCTGGAACGAGTACTCTGGTAACAAATTATGGCCAGGCGGTCACCCATCTCACGGTAGCTGATGTTAATAATGCTGCATTAGTTACTGCAGCATGGAATACTTTTGACTTGTATTGGCAAACTGCAAAGTTACAGGCGGAAGCCACCGCATCTACCCAATCGACTTCAACAACACCCACTGGAACCACGACTTGTGGTGATTACGATTGCCCAGACGCCGATATCAAATGCGGAATACCAACGCCCTCTTCAGGCAACAGGATCGTGGTGGTTGGAGATGTGATGTATTTGACTGGTGGGGGTACCTGCTCTGGAACAGCCGGTTCCGGAACTACCTGTCATCTTACTGGCGTGCATAAGCTTGATTTGAAAACTCTTCAGTGGACTAAACTTAATACTACAGCCGACTCTAGTATGGGTACCCTGAGCGAGCCACCAGTGGCAAGTTATCATGGACTGGAGCATCGTCAAGGATTCCTTCATCAAGTTGGTGGTAGATTTTCTAGTGAATCTGGAAACAAAGTGTATTATGACACTATGTACAAATTCGATCTTGCAACTTTAAAATGGTCAAAAGACACCTCTTTCGGTACACCACATCAGAAAGTTTGGTCCGCAACGTTGACGAATATCAATGACATTTTATATTCTTTTGCGGGATGCAGACCACCTACCTATTTTGATAATTCTTTAACTTCGTATTTTATTGCCAGTGTGAGTGGTAAGCAATCCACAGCTCAAGGGCCGGTGCTCTCTGGTGGGGTAGCAGGCACTCCTGAATTGTTAACTGTCCAGGCAAAAGGGCCTGACGGGAATGATTTGAAATTTGGCGGAACTACAGTAACAGCATTTGGGTATGAATCAAGTGGTGCTGGTTATTTTAGTGGGGGAGTCACTGACCATGGTAATGGTACATATAGTATTACCAATGAGCCCAGCATAGCTGGCAAATATTCTTTATCAGTGACATTGCACGGAGAAGAAGTAGCGGGAAGCCCATTTTCACTAACAGTTAAGGCGGGTGCTGCGGCTGCATCTACATCAAAATTAGACAACCCCGAAATAGCCTTGAAGCCTACCGCCGGACAAGCTGCTGCTCTATTAATTGATGCTTTTGACCAATTTTCCAACCCCAACAGCGAAGGAAATGCCGTGTTTCTCGTAGAGATTGCTGTTGGTGCTAGAAAATCTGCCAGGGCAGCGGACACTCTTCAGGCAGTGCACGCAACTGGCAACCAGTATGCCATTCCATACACATTTTCAAATGCAGGAGCGTACACAATGAAAATCTTTCTTCAAGACTCAGGTGGGGCAAGGTCTGAAATTTCCGGAAGTCCATACACTGTTCAGGTGCAGGAAGCATCTACGTCTCTCAGTTTGGTGATTATAATTGTCATAGCAGTAATAGGAGGGGTAGTTGGCATCTTCCTTATTTGCCTAATTGTGTACTTTTATAGAAGATACAAGCGGCTGCAAAGAATCAGTAACTTGGAATGGAAGGTCGAATATGAAGAAATTGAAATCGAGCTCACACCCGAAGGGCAAAAATCTACATTTTCGTTCCATTCAGCTGTCAGTGAAACTTCCAAAAAATCTTTAACCGCCGAGAACAAAGGCGACAACTTCATAGATGGTTACGAAATAGGCGTATATCTTGGAGAAAAAGTACTGGTAGAAGTATGCCCTCGAGAGGATATTTTTCTTTCAAATCAGCTTCTGGAAGAAATGTTTCACATATGGGAGCTGCGAAGTGATAATCTTCTCTCAGTAATTGGGGCGTGCGTTGATAAGCCTGATATTGTCATTCTTCAAGAATTTCCTTCGAAGGGAATGCTTCAAGATATTTTAAATTGTCAAAAAATATCACTTGATATGATGTTTAAGTTTTCACTCATGACCGATGTTCTGTCTGGGCTGGAGTACCTTCACAGGCAAATGGGTCCTCATGGTCAATTGAGCACACACACAGTCTTCGTTGATTCGCGATGGTCAGCCAAAGTGGGTGGCTATGGTTTACTGGCATTTCGAACACCATCCCACGAGAATGAAATGACAGATTTAATCAAGGCAGCAAGAGAGCAATGGTTGGCTCCCGAGCTACTGGTAGAAAAGGATGAAAACCACGATGAGTATGTGTACACCAAGAATGGGGATGTGTACAGCGCTGGACTGGTGCTGAATGAAATCTTAAGCAGAGATGAGCCTTGGGGATCTGTAGACTATACCTGGGATGAAATCCGGGAGATGTTAGTGGACGACCCAGGTAGTATTCGACCCCAATTGATTGAAGAAGAGTCAACTCCTGAGTTACAGGCAGTCATAGAATCAGCATGGAATGCGGACCCTGAAGAGCGACCAGATTGTCACTCTCTCAAAGGGTCAGTGAGGCGCCTCAATCCCGATCGAAATGTAAGTGTTGTTGAAAAGGTTGCAGAAATGCTTTCGAAGTATGCAGCAGATCTTGAAAAAATCGTTGCCGAGAAGACAGAATCTCTGCAGACCGAACAAGTAAAAACATACAATCTGCTTCTGAATATGCTTCCAGAGAGTATTGTGAAAACATTGATGACCGGAGGACATGTCAGTCCGGAGAGCTTTAGCCAGGCAACAGTGTTTTTTAGTGACATTATTGGCTACGGGAAAATGGCAGAGACCTATGGGGCTTTAGACATTGTAGATTTTCTAAACGATGTGTACAGTACCTTCGATGCAGTTATAGACGATAGCAATCTGGACGTGTACAAAGTCGAGACTGTGGGGGACAATTACGTTATTGTGTCTGGGGTGCCAATTCCGTGTGAAAACAGGCATTCCGAACAGATATGTCTGCTCGCTCTAGAATTTATGGCAGCTACTTGCAACTTCCGCATCCGCAAGGACCCCACCGCACAGCTACAGCTCCGTATTGGGATTCACACGGGACCAATTGTGGCGGGGGTGGTTGGTCTTAAGATGCCTCGATATTGTCTCTTTGGTGATACAATGAACGTCTCGTCTCGCATGATGTCAGGGGGGCTCGCTTTGCGGATCCACATGAGTGATGCAGTCAAGCAAAACTTGGATGTATCGGGTGGATTTGTGACTGAGAGTCGAGGGGAGAGGGAAGTGAAGGGCAAAGGGAAAATGACCACACACTGGTTGATTGGTCACGAAAGCTTCCATAAGCAACGCCCGGATTTGGACAGAGCAGCTTCACTTTCTCAGCACTACTTCAAGTAAAATACACAAAACACAAAAACCCAGCCTATCTTTGAGAAAAGCAATAAGTAATAAATAAAAACAATTAGGTGGACAACCACCAAAAGAAATCCAATGCCCCTCACTTTGTTCTTTTGTTTATTGTGACAATGCGATTTCTGCTTTCTTTTTTTACAACAAAGAGTACCCAAGGACCTTCGCACTCAACAGATTCACCTTCTGCACGGCTTCTGCATGGACAACCTGAGCAAAATCTGGCTGGATCCACAGATACACGGTGAGTTTAAAAGTCGCCACACCAATAAGAATCCCCATAAACACATCAAACATGTGATGCCTACCCAACATGACCCGCGAAAACGCCGTCAATATGCACCAACCACCAACCACACACCGCTCCAGCCACGCGAGGCGCTCCTCCAGCCCCCCTCTGTGGCCCATCACCACACTGCCATAGAACCCGTCCCCGATATCCTCCAACCCAGGAAGAAGCCTCCCTGGGTGGATCTTCCCATGGTCGAGGAGATAACAGAACAGGGACGAGAGGAGGGCCGTACGGGTGGCGTGACCAGACGGGAAGGAGAATCTATCCACCGCGACAGTCCCATACATGTCATCATGGTTATAGTGGGGTCTCTCCCGGGCAAAGAACACCTTGGAGAGGCCCACCACGCAGAGATCCAACACCAGGGCAAGGAGGAGGTTGAGATAGACCTCCTGGTCAGTGCTGCCCGAGGAGGAGTAGAGGAAGAGGTAGGAGATCCCTGCCAGCCACAGGACCCCGTGTGCGGAGAATTCCAGACCTAGGAGGAAGCCCCGGGTGAGGAAGCCTTTGTCCCCGATGAAGAAACACTCTGAGAGGGACTTGTCCAGGTGGGAGAGGCGAGAGACTAGCCCGTCCTCGCTGAGATTACGACGTTTAGACATATTTATGTGTTTACTGTTGTGTAGGAGACTTCTTAGTGGCTTGTGTGTGAAGAAAGATATGATTAAAACATCTGAAAATATGAAAATTTCAGAAATGAAAATCAAAATCAGCGGAAATTTGAGATTTCAAAAAAAAAGAAACAATTTTTTTTTTTTTTTTTTTTTTTTTTTTTTTTT
>PDIM01010365.1:13682-36309 GCA_002811675.1 Ichthyosporea sp. XGB-2017a
AAAAAAAAAAAAAAAAAAAAAAAAAAAAGACATTGATTTTTTTTGTTTTTTGTTTTTTGAGTTGATTTGAGTTTTTGACTGTTATTAATAATATGAATTAAAAAGGAAACAAACAAAAACAAAAAAGAAACCCCACAAAAGGTCGAGAAGAACACAACAGACGGGATTAAATTGATTAAACTAAACTTAATCCAGCCAGTCCACAGGCACAATGGCGCCTCGTCGTGACCACAGCAGGGGCGGGGAGGAGGAAGAGGTGCAGCTCCTGGACGGGGAGGGATCCCAAGGAGGAGGAGGAGGAGGAGAGGAGGAGAGGGGGATTGGGATTTGGATGGAGACTAATAATAATAATAATATGACTAGTGATAAGAGACCAATCATTAGGATCTTCTTCCTGTCTATGATTATCTTTGTAAGTTGGAAAATGGGATGGAGATGGAGTGGAGTGGGATTGAGTTCACCCTTTTGTGTGTGTTGTGGTTTTTTGTTTTGAGGACTAAACTCTGTGTTCGAAACTAATCTTTGTATTATTATTATTATTGTCTTAAAACATTAACAAATATATATATATATAGGGATTAGAAGTGTCTTATTCCATAGAAACAGCATATGTGACTGGGATTTTCCTCCAGCTGGGGTTCTCGCACACAGGTACGGGATTTGTATGGCTCATCAGTCCTCTGATGGGGCTGTTTCTCCAGCCCGTGCTGGGATGGTACAGTGATCAATGTCGCAGCAGGTATGGGAGACGTAGACCGTTCATTACTGCGCTCACCCTGGGAAGTATTGTGGGATTTATTCTGCTGCCTAACGCTAAAGGGATTGGATCTCTTCTGTGTGGTCAACATAACAGCGGTGCTGGTGATGATTCATGGTCACATCGCGTATCGGTTGGGTTGGCGGTCTTTGCGGTTGTTCTTCTTGATTTCTGTAATGACTCCTGCCAGGCTCATTGTAGATCATATCTGCTTGATGTGGTCCCACTGGCACAGCAAGAAGCAGGGAACTCCATATTCTCTGTCATGGCTGGATCGGGTTCTTTTTTCGGGTTTGTGATGGGTAGTATCCATTGGAAGAGAATGTTTGAGCCTCTATGGGACGCTGATCAAGAGCGTGTGACGTTCACCTGTGCTGCTCTCATGCTGGCTGTTTGCCTGGGGATAACAATTTGTAGTATAAAGGAAAAGCCAAACACGGACATTTGCTCATCAGAGCCCGCCTCCACCATGGGGATATTAAAATCTTTAGCCTCGTCTTCCCAGTACTTGAAATGGGTACTCATCTCGCAGTTTCTGGGAATGACATCGTATTTGTCCTTTTTGCTCTTCTACACGGATTTCGTAGCCGAGGCGGTATTTGGTGGGAGTCCCGATGCGGCTGATGAGCACAAACACGAGCTGTACAAAGATGGGTTGAGATTTGGATCATTTGGGCTTGCGTGTGGGGCTCTCTCGAGTGTTGTGTACGGGGCTGGAATTCCCTTACTGATGCATCACATTGGGATGAAGGCAACATACTTTATGGGATATGCTCTGTTTTGTATCTTATCCATTCTCACGGCCCTCTTTCCGAATACATATTTGGCCTTGGGGTATTCTTGTGCGGGAGGAGTTCTGTTTGCAACAATTTACAGCATACCATTCTGTGTGGTAGCCAGCCACGAGCTGCATTCTTCCTCGGGCCAGTTGTCATCCAGGGAGAAAGGAAGGCCAACGGAAACTTCGCCTATGTTGCAGAATAGTTCAGAGGATTTTTTGGGCACCGACCCAGAGAGAATTGGGTCAACACCAAGGGTTACTTCAGGTTCGAATGAGGAAAATAGAATTGGTCTTCATGTGGGGTTGATGAACATGATGCAATTTCTGGGCCAACTATTTATGTCGTTGACAATTGGATTATGCATTTCCAAGTACGAATCGACGAGCGCAATTGGGATATACTCTTTCTTTTTTTCTCTACTTGGCTCTCTGACTTGTCTTTTTGTTAAAGCAAAATAAAAAAGGCAAAGGCTATATATCTCCTTAAACAGTCAGTTCTTTATTTTATTATTTGTTTTTCGCGCATGTTAGGACGCTGCATATGAATGCAGTTAAACTTTCTTTTACATAGGTTCATGATATATTTAAAAAGGCAAGGCCTTGAACATTTTCTAAATCTATTTCCTATTGTAGTAGTGGTCGTAAATGCACTGTGGACAATCTGGCAAGTAAGCCATGTTTGCACTTCTAGGATTATTCGGATCCCTACAGAAGCGGCATCCAGTTAACCCCTGGCATCCGACAAGACTAGTTGTCTTACAACTTTCATCAGCGAATAGAAAACTAACCCCTGCGTCTAAATTGGGATTAGCTTTATCAAAGCATGCTTGTGAACATTCACCATTAACCAAATTAGGGTCTTTCCAGCTTACAGGGTCAATGAGCTGCCCTTCTTCAGGGGCTGGCTCCTCTGGCGTTGGCTCCTGTGGTGTCGGCTGTCGATCGGGATAGTAATGTTCATAGATGCATTGAGGGCAATCTGGCAGGTGGGCCATGTTTGCACTTCTGGGATTATTTGGGTCCCTGCAGAAGCGGCATCCGGTTGATCCTTGGCATCCAACAAGACTAGTGGTCTTGCAACTCTCGTCAGCGAACAGAAAACTAACCCCTAGGTCTAAACTGGGATTGGCTTTGTCAAAGCACTCTTGTGAGCATTTAGACTGATCCGAGGGTGTCTCGGGCTCAGGTTCTTCGGGGGTTGGGGTAGGCTCCTCAGGGTTTGGCTCCTCAGGTGTTGGTTCCTCTGGGGTTGGCTCCTGTGGTGTCGGCTGTCGATCGGGATAGTAATGTTCATAGATGCATTGAGGGCAATCTGGCAGGTGGGCCATGTTTGCACTTCTGGGATTATTTGGGTCCCTGCAGAAGCGGCATCCGGTTGATCCTTGGCATCCAACAAGACTAGTGGTCTTGCAACTCTCGTCAGCGAACAGAAAACTAACCCCTAGGTCTAAACTGGGATTGGCTTTGTCAAAGCACTCTTGTGAGCATTTAGACTGATCCGAGGGAGTCTCGGGCTCCGGGGTCTCAGGCCGCGGCTCTTCAGGCGTCTCGGGCTCTGGCTCTTCTGGAGCTTCGGGTTCTGGCTCTTCTGGTGTTTCGGGCTCTGGCTCTTCTGGAGTTTCGGGCTCTGGCTCTTCAGGAGTTTCGGGCCCTGGCTCTTCAGGAGTCGTGGGTATCGGTGGGAGATCAGGAGATGGTGAATTGGCAGCGTCACTATCAACAATTTCCCCACTGCCCCCGAACGTACAAGCGCTATCACCAGCGACATCTTTGTATATCTGATAATGTGCATTCATTGCTCTATTGGCATTTTCAACAATTATTTCTTCGGCACAGGACATTTCATTAACCCGACAGTTGATCTTGTCCCGACTACAAGAGTAAGCAATGTTACCACACAAGCTATCAATAGAGTGACCAGGCTTGACACGACAAATTTTACCCGTTTTGGGTACACATTCCATTCGGCTTCCACAGTCTCCGGGGCAAGACTCGCAAGTCTCACCTTCCCCACAAATACCATCACCGCACCCACCACTACACGGGCCACAGTCCACAGTACATGAGCTGCAGGTCTCACCATCACTACACTTTTCATCACCACAAAATGGACTGAGGGAGCATATTCCACAGTCGCGTGGGCATGAAGAGCACGTTTCCCCATTGCTGCAATTTCCATCACCACAGTAGTGTGAAGTGGATGCTTGAAGCCTTTGATTAAAGAATGGGCCAGAGGTCTCTGTGTATTTGGGATATAACTGTGATTCGCACATTCCGGCTCTTTTAATAGCATCCTCCCCGGAAATAGTTGGTACTTCAGCATCTATCCACACAACATCGCAGCCTTCGGCAGGGCAGTAGCGGTAAAACTCCCTTACTTGATATCTCTGCCTCAATACCACGAAGATTACATTACCATCCTTGAAATAGGCATTGCCTTCCTTGAACATGCTGTTATCCATGCTATCCACAGCAGGTAGCAAAGGGAAGTCCTCCTTTGGTCTGGGTGCCGGCTGGTCAAAATACAAGCCCCTACGCACTTGATAATTTTTTGTGCCGGACGGATAACAGATCGCAAACCGAATTTCATCGTGTACATCGGCATTGGCCATCGTTAGCTTCAAGCTAGGTGGAGTCACATAAGGAAAATGAATTGAATAAGAAGCTCCCGGAACCATAGCGGTTTGAAATAGGTTATTTAACCCGTCTTTCACGGCCCCGGTAGAAATTAAATCACCTTTAGCATCTTCAAAGTTCCCGCTCCTATGCTGATCGCGAATGATATAGATAGCCTTTTCTCTAGGAGCTCCAGGAAATGGAAATCTTTGGTTGCTATTACCAGGATTGTATTGAGTTGCACGAGGGTTTTCATTTGATATCCAAACATTCACATACTTCCAAGGGCAGATTGCCGCCTTCCAAACTGAATTTACTTCGCAAGCCTCAGAATCCTTATGTAGACCCAAGTCTGGAAGAATGTATGAGCTTCTATACCCAGTTACTGAACCAGAAGGATCTGAAAGAACTGACTGGGTATCGCCATCCAAACGCCTATTAAGGTCATCCATGTAAAATTGATTGCGATACTTATTAGACTGTGAATCAAATTTGGCATTCACTACTTCATTTCGCGCAGACATTTGCCAGGTATTATGATAAAAGTTACCAATGGCACTATGAACAACGCTATCAACCTCATATCGGTTGAAAGTGCAATCAAAGAAGGACATCGTACCGTCGTAATAGGCTCCTCCTCGGCTTACAATACCTGGTCCACTGTAGGTTACATAACCTTCTCCATTGTTAAAGTCCGGATGTCCTTTAGCGCGATTTAGCTTATATTCCTCACCAGGCTTCAATGTACCACAGTTCTTACTGAAACCAACAAACAAAGAGTTTCTTACAATACCAGCTGGAATTTTTATAGGATGAACACCAGCTGAGGCAAACGTAATTCCTTCGTACATGTCAGCAAAGAAGCTATCAGCAACCAATATTTTGTGTCCCCGGAACCAAAACCCCTGTTTTCCATTTTTGTACAAGGTAAGTCCTTTGACAACAATGACCGAATCTTTTCCATCTGGGGTTTTAGGATCATAGCTCGTAAATCCATGATTGTTCGATCGTTCAAGGCCAATGTTATCGTTTTCAGGCTGAAAGTTGGTAGGCTCTATCATGAATCCATTTTTCCTGTTACTATGAACAACATTCCCTGTGCACTGTGCCAAGGGAACTCGGCTAGGGTTACCGATGTGACCATATTTTCCTGAGGTCTCTGAAATACCATTTACCTTGTTGCGAAAAAGGTACCATATACCTGTATCATCGGAACCACCAGCGACATTGTCGATAAGGGCATTGTCAGGATGAGTGATCCAGAAAGTAGTTGGCGCCATTTCATCGGATTTGAAACCCACTTCGCCTACACCTCCACTACCGCTCACCTTCTTCGCCTTTGTGTTCAAGAAGCAATTGTGTTTGAAAACGTTGTTGGTTTCACTCGAATCTTCCGTTAGCACGCAGTGCCCAAAGTGATCGTAAGCTACATTGTTTTCCACCAGCACATTACTTGTTCCGTGAAGAACCACGCACCGAAAGTTGCTCTTGTGTATACTGCTGTCCTTGATGTAAGTTCCAGATGGCATGTCTCCAGCAAGATGAAAATGAAACGGATATCGCCCAATAAGATCTCCTTGACCCATGTTATAAAGCTCTATACCTTGGATGTGAATTTTAGTTCCTCCATGAAACATCATGTGCCCACCGTGCACACCATCTTCTTTGCCTTCAATTCTAATGCTTCGACTCAGTAAAGCAACTTCTCCTCGTTCATCTACACCATACGTAATTTCTCCAAAGTGGTTGTACTTGCACGAACCACTCAGAGAGAGTGTGTTACCACTCTTTCCTGTAATGGTAAAAGTTTCCGCCTGGTTCATATCGAAATCAGTAGAAGCCAGAACAATGGAGTCACCTGCAGACCAACCAGACGCGTCGAGAACATCAATTGAATTTTGTCCCACAAAGCATGTCTTGGTCAGTTTGGTCCATGTATTTCCTTTCCCTTTGGCGCCGTGTAAGTTGAGAGTTCCTCCATGCCCTACTCCAATGAAACGGTCGCCAAATGAGAATTCGTTTCCACTAACAACAGTGGATCCATCAAGAACAATCTTCACCTCTTCTTCAAAAGGGCAGCTTTCAGTACCAATTTGCAGTTCCCCATAGACAAGAATGTGCGAGGTAGTTAGTGTCATCCCTTTTCGGTCAAACACAAGCAGGCCACCTTTTTTAATATCAATACCGCCAGGGATATTTGCTGAAGAAACGTCAAACAGCACCTTGTCTCCCCCATTCACGGTCAATGAATTAACAGATGCCATAGACGATACCTTTGTGAAGCCTGCGGTTGATGGGGCACACGCAAAAGCAGCCAGACCATTGCCCATCACAATAGCACAACATAGAGTGAAAATCACCATTCGGTGAAGACGCATAATAACCATTTTGGTCAGATACACCGGTTGCCTCAAAACACTCGACACCGAGAAAAGCAAAATAATACGAAAAGGGAATCTGCGAAATAACAATAACTACAGTTAAGATTTTCCAGCGGATTTATCTTGTTCCCTCCAAAAAGTTTGTTGCTCTTCTTTCTGATTCACTTATTTCTGCTCTAATCTCCTCATGGCAAACACATGCGCTGTCTTCATATTTATACCTCCCCACCTTCACTTTAGCTCATGTACATATACGTATACTTCACTACAAACCCAAACTTTTTTGTTGTTGTCTGTAACTGCTTAAATTTAAAAATGGAAAGCCTTATCACAACCATGCAAGGCCAAAGGCTCTCACTGCATCTGACCCTCTCATGACCCTCAATACAAGTCAAGAACGCATAATTTGAACTCGCACGTCTACACACTTTGTCTAAGGTTTGGCAACGATACTCAGCTCACAAGAATGCAAGTAACGCATTGTATTTTAATAACATTGCAAGCAAGATGCTTATTCAGTTGCTTCTCCTGTGCTTTGTACTTATTAGGAGCTGCCTATTCCGTTCTTGGCATTGCTAATTTAGCCGGGGTTTTGAAGAGGGAATACACCTGCTAATGCCTTTTTTTTCTTTTCCCCCTCTTTATTGGCTTTTTGTAGTTACATTTTACACATTTGGACGTTCTGTGCCCATATTTTAACCCGTTTTACTTATATTACTTAATTACACCACAAGCTTAAACACAGTGCGAATTGAAGTAGTACAGCTAGCTCTCCTAGTGATCAACCACTATCAACTCGAGGCTTATAAAGCTCTAAATTTGCTGCTGCTCTGCAGTCCAACTGCAAAAGCCCACAGCCAAATGAAGTGTTGTAATAACCTCAAAAGGCCCCTCACAAGTACAAGCAAAAGATCGAGACCGGCCAGGCTACATCCGCAACTTTATTTAGACAAACCATAGAAAGATATAGGTACATATAAAGAAGGGGGACTTCTTCATTTGACCAGAAAGAATGTCTTGTTGACTTTTACATCTTCTTCGGTTGGATAAACAAAAGGCGGTACTCTCTTCATATATATATTATATTAACTGCTGTTCAATACACAAATACACGCGGAAACGGTAGATGGGCTCTGAGTCCGGGACTTCTGAAGGGCTTTCAGTATGAGAACTTGTGAGAAATAATTTGCAGCTGCGGCCTTTTCGTAATTATGCAACATAAAACGTTCAAAAAACCACGTCTGCTGTTGTTCGGAATTCAGATACAAAAAGTACAAACACAAGCAGTACGTAGAAACAGCAGGGACAATTTCCGCTAAGAAAACTTGGACTAAAAATACAAAAACTGCTTAAATTGTTTTTGAAGTGGTTTATTGCAAAATCGCATGTGAGCTAAAAAGCCCAAATAAAGGAATTCGCTATGCTGCAGAAAGGCAGTGAGAGGCTCCCTGGCAATATATAAATAAATAAAAATAATTCCCTTCAGGGAATTAATACAAATGAAACCATATTAATTCCCTTGAGAGAAATTAAACAGATGATATTCCCTTGAGAGAATTGAGCAGTTTCCTCGTGGATCATTAGCTGGTCTTCATTTTTTTTCTTAATTTTTACTTTTGACTTTTGACTTTGACAAGAAAAGTAGATTTGTAACTTGTTCTGTTTTTAAGTTATTATTTTTCTTTGATTTGATTCAACAGCAAAACTGAGAAAAAAGGAAAGGGAAAAAAAAAGCAAAGAAAAATGAGTTCAAAAAGGGCTCTATTGAATCGTTTCTATTCTTCTTCGCTTTCATCCGCATGCCGCTGTATCCATTCGTCGACTTGCTCGCGAGGAGGAAAGCCAAATTGTCTTGGCTCTAGTAGTTCTCAATCCATATCCTCTTCTGCATCTGTTTATAATACTCGCTTTCTTCATTCCACGCATCTCTCCACATCTACTAATATGAATAGCACCAACCATAATCACATTCACAACTGTAATAATAGAAATCAGAATATTAATAGTAGACCTCTTGGAATGAGCATGTATAGGCCTTTGCTAATGAACATACGCTGGAGATCGAGAAAGATCTCTGGTAAGGGACACAGCGACGACAACGGAAAGCCTATTCCAAAAGAGATATATGTAAAGCATGGTGATTCGATTGCACAAGAACTCATTTCAAATGTGGACAGAGGGTTGCCAGGGAAAAGAGGGTTTAATGAACTGGCGAGGAATAATGATTTCAGACGTTCCTTTATTCGTTCATTGGAAGGTAGCGTTGAGGCTGATATGGGTGGGAAAGATATTACCAAACTGGATGCTTTAATGGAATTTATAAGGAAATGGGACCTGCCAAAGGACCTCAAGAAATATGTATCGGAAAGCTCTGCACAGTCGGTAATCAAAACAAAGTACCAGCAGTTGTTTTTCAATGCTACTCTTCTGGAGAGTAATTTAGAAAATCTTCTAGGAAAGGAAGAGGCGATCAGATTCATTGCCATGATTTTTCGTTCGGAAGGAGTTGTTCACGTGGAGGTCGTAGGAAAAATGTTAATGTATTGCTTGATGGACGCGTCACGGACAGATCTTTTGTATGATTTGTATTCTAGTATGGTTTGGCATCCGCATATCGCGAACTGTATAGGAATGGCTGTTCATTCTCACTGTCTTCATCGATTAATGAGCGAGCGAAAGGACCTTTTTCCTGGGGTTTATAAGCATCTTGTTGGGCAGGGCACTTTTCTCAAAGCCCGCATTCACAGCTTAGCTCTGCGTAATTTTCTTGATGAAAACAATTTGGAAAATTTAAATTGGCTTACTGAAAATATCTTGGTCCAAGATGAAGTGAACTTGGTGATATCTAATGTAATGATTGAGGAGCTTTTGAGCCATTCTAGCTTCAAGAAACTTAAACAGGGCAAGGGCTATGTTTTAGGCAATTTGCTACAAAACATATCTGATAAAATGGAGTTACAACATACGCAAACAGGGGACTGCGAAACTTTAATGAAAATATTCAAGAGGTTTTTTGAAGAAGAGAACGCTGACGCATTAAATTGGTCTGTTATTTCCACCCGTGCCAAATCTACGGATTGTGGTGAATGTGGAAGTTACCTGTTACCAACTATAAGTGCTGAGGAGGAAGCTAGTTTAAAAAGTGCCTATGAAAGGGCTTTGTCTTCTATGAACGCGAGCGAACTTGTAGGAGCTGCCAAGGGCTTTTATTCGAGGGTTGGAAAGGTAGACATTATTATTGATGGAATGAACATAGCACATAACATGCAATCTTCTTTCAACGTTAAGCAGTTGGTTTGGGTGGCGAATAATCTCCAACAGCGGGGATATAAAATTGCTATTGTGATAAAAAAACACTTGGTTACGGATTCGGTGGACCTTTTCAGTTTGGCTCCGTTTGTGCGACAAGAGCGTGTGTTTGCAATTGATGGAGGAATGGATGACCAATTTTTTATAGCTCTAGGATTCCTTATGGGACCGGGAACAACGATTTTAACAAACGATATGCTAAGGGACCATCTTGCTGTATTTACTGGAAGACAAGCGGATTTGTTTGCTAAGTGGGTGCGAACTAAAAGTAGATCTATTTACATTGACGAGGCTAAAGATACCATTAGCTTTCGGGAATCTAGGAAACTAGAAACTTCGAAATTTTACTCGCTTATTCAGAATGACAGGATTCACCTAACTTATGGTTTAGGTCAAACTTTATGTATAGAAAATATTTCTGAACACAATGTTGTCCTTGACGAATTGCTCGAATATGTGAATACATCTAATCCATTGCGCTTAGCTGCAAAGGAGGTCGGCTTCTCGGATATTAATGCCCCTGGAAGCAAGAGCAATACTATCGCTCATGGAGGAATTGCTGAACTGTCGACCCCGAAAAAGAAACTTGTGGATGCATTTTAGTCCACCGTAGTTGCACCAAAGTGATACTTCAGTGGTGTATGACTGCATGGCCTTGCTAAAACGGAAGAGTGTATGTTTCGTACTTGTATTATATTATATATACCTTTAACGTGTTTGTATCGGAGTACAGAATAAATAATTTATTTAGAAATCTACAGTTTTGTGTGAGTGCAATATGAAGTCGAAGAGATCGTGTGTTTAAGCTTCATCCATTTTAACTACCTTTTCCACAGTGCTTTTGGTAATAGAAAATTTCTTTTGATTTTCCTCAACGCTATAAGAGTAAGAGACGTTTTCTTCACTCAATCTGTAAGCGACATTGCTATGATGAATTCCAAAGCTAAAGTAAATGCAGTATCCAAGCACAGTCCATACAGCCAAGTAGTACAAAGATTTGTTGTCAAGACCAGCGACAAGATACAAATCAATAGCAATAGCAATCAAAGGAAGGAATGGGAAAAGGGCGGCTTTAAAGGGCATTGCACGCTTGTGCGCTTTGCTGACAAAGAATTGAACGATCAATACCAAAGCTGGAATTCCGCACATAACGGCTCCAGAAAGACCAAGAACAAGGGAAGAAAAGTTCCACTTGATAACTAGAAGGCAGAATCCAAAACCTCCAATAACATACCAGACGAGCATTGTGGGAACCAAATAAATATCCAAGGCTCGCAGAGTTTGTTCTGTAGATTCAACATTAGGTCTCATTCTGTTCAGAAGAGCGCCAGCAGACACAACAGCGAATGCAAACAACACACCCGCGGAGACGACATCACCAAGGACGTCAAAATCCAACAAAAGGGCAAGAGTCCCAGCAAGGCCTCCAGTTATAATAGTCCCTACATAAGGCACCTTTTTGGCCTTGGTGGTTTTCTTAAAAGACAGATACATAAGGCCATCTTCTGCCATGGCATACCACACACGCGGTTGACCCAAAAGACAGCTGGTAACCATAACCGTCATGCAAGAAAGACTTCCAAACCCAATCACAACAGTTGCCCACTTTTGTCCGTGTGTTTCAAAAGCATCGGTAAACGGAGATACTTCATTAATATCAAAATAGGGCACCATGCCGCCCAAAATGAGGGATATCATGAAATACAAAACAATGATAAAAGAAAGGGAGGCCAAAAGGGCGAAAGGAATATCTGTTTCTGGGCTTTTAGCTTCTGCAGACATACCAGAGACAGTATCAAAACCGACGTATGAAAAGAATGTCTTTCCAGCCCCAGTCATTACTCCAGATACTCCATAGGGAGCAAAGTCATCTGTCCAATTCTTTGTATCAACATACACGGCTCCCGCAAAGCAGAAAAAGATCAACAGAAGCATATTGAAAACAGTCATTGTGGTTGCTACCTTCGAAAAGTTCTTTGTTCCGGTCAATAAGAACAATGTAGCCAAAACAACAAGAGCGCATGACAATGGGTTGATTGAGATAACAGAGTTAACCTTGTATCCAACCAACCAACTTGGAACATCCCATCCAACAGATGCCATCGTACTGGCAAAATACCCTGAGAAACTTGCAGCTACTGCGGCCGCACATACACCATATTCAAGCGTGAGATTCCAACCAATGAACCAAGCAAGGGCCTCACCCATGGAGGTATATACATAAGTATAGGCAGATCCAGCCACAGGGGTGACCGCAGCAAACTCCGCATAGCACAGACCAGACAACATGGCAGCAATTCCCCCAAGAAGATAGGAGATGCAAACAGCAGGTCCCGCCACGTCTTTCAAGATAGTACCCGTAGTCACAAATATACCTGCTCCCACTGTGGCGCCAACACTGTAGCTCATCAATTGCCACTTGTTCATACACCTGGTCAAACCAGCATTCTCATATGCACTCTGAGGAATCACCTTCCTTCGAAGGAGTGAATGCAGAGTGAAATTTTTTGTACTAAATCCCATATTCAATTATAAACTTTATCTTACAAATATATACCTTTCTTTTTTTCTGAATCTGATCTTTGGGAAAAAATCTCTTTTAACTGATTTACGAAACAGTCGAGCTTCTTCTCGAAGAAAAAAAAAGGTCTTTGGAAGAAGAAGCGAGAGCCAAACTGAAAACGTCCCAGGGCTCTTTTTTATAGTTTTTCTTTCACAAACTTTTAATTAAAAATTCAGATATATTTTATACTTAAAATTTGACGTGCTCGCCATCAAAATCATCAAAAATCCGAGGCAAAAATCAGCTGGTTATATCTTTTTTTACTGTAATTTTTTTTTTTGAAGAACATAATAATATTCATGACATCACACTTTTGAAAAAAATCAAAGGGGGAAAAGATATGAAAAAAGAAAACCCCGGGTATTTTAACGCAGAATAAATAAGTAGATTGTCACGCCAGTTTCATTGGAAATTTGCTCAAAATTAAATAAATATAACAAGAATTACTTCATATGGTAATCTCGTCGTTGATTGGCTACTCGTCTTTTTACTGACTTTGAGCACCAAAATAAGCTCTCTGGCGTTTCATTCATTCTTTTGGAAAGCGTGAAGATACTTTACAATGGGCTTTCGTCGGTTCTTTATAAGAAGGTTATTTCTATCTTGGCGGCGTTGCTTGAGAGACCACGGCGGAGTTTTGCATCTTATCTTATATCTTGAATGTGAGTTTTTTCACTTCGGCTAATTAACTGCACTTATTTCAGAAGAGTCTGTCTGTTTATTTTGCTTTTCAATGGGCGTCATTTTTTATTAAAAGCGCCCAGATTGGAGCATTTTTGCAGCTTGGAAGTACAAAAAGATGATGAAGTACAGTAAAAATTAATAGAATGCCTGCATGCTTTTTATAATATAATCGACAATGAGTAATATAGTTTCTACATAACCAGTTTATACTCCATGTTTCTAATCGGTTATGTGAACTAAAAGCAAGTACATATTATATATGTTCGCACGACCAATCAAATTACAGAATCACTCATTAAATCACCAAAGTTGGCACCAAAACGTGCCAAAAGTCTCAAAGAATTATATCTGGACGATTATCCGACTACATAATTATTTTGACATAAAAATAGTGCAAAAACGTTTTGTGCAAAATGCAGCACAAGTACAAATAAGAGAATCGCTTTGTGTAATTTTACATTACAATTCACGCGCACGTTTTCAAACTAAAGTTCACATACGTCCTGGATAGATATTACATAGATACTTCTATATAATAATATCTATCTAATTGTGTCCTTCGAGACAAAACCAGTTAAAAAGTGAGCCAAATTCAGCAGCAAGTGACATGATACGTGTATGTACTGCATTGTTGCAATTCTATTTAACCTTGATTCGTATATAATGAGAAAATGAAATGGGCAAAGCACATGCAGTGCTCATTAATAAAACGTTTCAAAGTGTATTTATTAATAGATGGTCCCAAAAAAGGAATAGAAGTACCAAAACTATATTCTCCGAAGGGAAATAAAACGAAAGGCAAAGCCATGAAGGGCAGCTAGCTATTGCTAATATGTATTAGAGAAAGGGCCCGCCACAAGACAAACTTATATCCATTTTTAAGAAGTGTAGACCAGCACTACGGGATAAAGGAGGGGAAGAAGCTTGTGCAAAACTGCCCATTGTACTGCACGGTTAAAAAATTCATTTGTTTCAGTTGCGATTTCGAGACGTTTAAGTTGAAAGCATATATGCAATAGGGCCTGGAAATTGAGACAAACTTCGTCCAACTTAAGATTTTGGATGTATCTTCAGTGCAAACATTCTTGCTAGCGGAGGTTGCTTCTTACCCAAAACGGGAGCCAGGAAAGTGTGGGTCAGTCAGGTACAAGCTCAACCTCCACACAAGGGAGATGCAAAAAGGAAAAAAAAAACAAGAGCAGGGGATTTTATATTTTATGTTGACCAAAGCGTAAAAGACATTTGTGAAACTGATTTTGCATGGAATTCCCTGGAAACGTTAGTGCCCCAAGAACTGCAACGTAAAAAGAGCGACAAAGCGAGTTCATTGGTTAATTGAATACTTCATGAAGACCTGCGCACTCTGCCGTCTATATTGAAGACAAATTCCATTGATATACGGCATTTATGGCGCATCCATTTCGAGAGCGCGGGAGAAGTGTATGGGAGTGCTCCTTGTTTGAAGATGCAAGGTCGAATGAAAAACCTTCAGAGTGTGTTTAAAGAAACAAACCGTTAAACCAAATTGCATGAGGTGCGAGATCTTTTCTGCAGACGCTACCCGAATGACGGTGACATAATTCGCATAGTGCGTGTAAATGGCTTGTAGCAATACTTGGCTGTTGCAGATCCACAAGAAAGGGTCACGAGATTGATTGAAATGCTTTCAAAACTGAAACTCTCCGCATCTACATTGTCTTCTGAATTCATCGTTGCCCGCTCGAGATGCCCATCGACATCGACATCAACGAACGGTTATTTTTAAAATTAAGCAGCACTCTGTTCATTCCAAAGGACCTTTATTTCTGGAGAAACCCTTCCACAAGTGTCTCTTCTCGCCCGATATGCGCTTTCCGGAAATTAACTCCAGAATTGGGGGTTTAGGTTTTCTCCCCCGACAAGCTCATTCTCAGGATAAAATAGTATATTCTCGACCGTATCTCAAAAAACCCTATCGTATGGCTGTTTTCATACATAAGCTGGCTAATTTTCTATGGGAGGCCGGTTGAACATTTTCCAAGGCCACCCATGTTTCAAGTTTTTTTTTTCTTTTTGTTTGTTTTATTTTTTGCGGGTTTTGATTTGCTTATTTTTTTATTTATGTCATTTTACAATTTAAACGAAAATCTAATCAGGCAGTGTTATGTATAATTAATCCCCTTTTCTTATATCGTGCGCGCAAAGCAACATGTATAAAGGGAAGTATCCCCGCAAACGCGTGGATGTGTGCGTGTTTGGGTGCACTGGGTATATCGGGGAGCTTGTGTGCCAATATCTGTCCACCCATCCCTTATTGTCTCATGTATCGGTGGCGCTGGCAGGGCGATGTTTGCCGCGTATTGAGGCTATGAGGGTAAGACTGGGACTGGCAAAGGCAGGAGAGGGAACAAGTGGGGGATTTCATAATGGCAGTATTGGAGCTCGCGGTATCGAAGTGTACTTTGCTGATTTGAACAATAGAGCTTCGTTGTCGCAAATGTGCTCAAAAGCGCAAGTCATTGTTGATTGCACTAGTTTCTCGGGAGTGTCTTGTAGAATGTATGAAACATGTCTCCAACATCGGTGTGATTATATTAATCTTGCTATGGATTCAGTCCGGGTGGCCCAAATCGTGGAAAGATTTAAAGCGGATATTCTTCGAAAGGGAATCTTAGTAGTAAATTCATGTGGTGTGTATAATACAATAGCTGATCTCGCCGTCCTGTATGCCTTAGAGGAACATGAGGAGCAAGATTGCGATGAGGATAGTTCAAGAGCCGTGATTCAGCAGTGGTGGAAAGAAAATAGCAGGGTCAATCTGGGAAATGAATCGGATATGGGGCTGTCCGTGCTGTGCCGTTATGTTGTACAGGGAGGTAATGGTTGTTTGTCCATTGGCTTGTGGCAGGGGCTCTTTGAGGCGTATTTGTATCGCTGCTATTGCTGTCAAGGATCTGCACTATCTGCTTTGGGCGAGGGAAATGGAAGTGGTGTGGGAAACAAACAGGCAAGGGGGGGGGGCTCTTGTCACCAGTGGGATGCACAACTTCCTTATTATTCGGAGATAGATGGGGCATGGTGTATTCCAATTGCGAAGAGTCGTTCATTGTTGTCGGAAAGGTAAGTTTTTTTTTTTGTGTGTGTTTGCGTTAAGAGAAATATGAATGTTTGCTAATCTGCCAAGTACTTTCTCTGACTCCTAAAACCAACTCATCCTCATGCAATTCAACTCAAATGAATTTATAAAGTGGGCAGGCATTCAACATTCACCATCACATTTGTGTACACAGCTTTTGGAAATATGTAGCCGTTATTTTTACATCTTTTATACTTGCCTGTATCGTTTCGTTTTGCAGTTTCTTTTCGGACATTATATATAACAGCCCCGTTGCACCATCACCCTTGCCTTCGCCCGATCTAGTAGTCTCACATGCCCATGAAGGAAAGCTACCTGGCCACTGGCTTATACATAGACTGGCGTATAAACCGGGGTGGAATGCGGAGATAAAAGAACGTGAGCGAGTTGCTACTTTGCATTTAGTCGGGAGTATCTATGACGACGGGGAACGGCGAATGATCAGTGATGATAACATCGAGAAATGCAGTGCTACTATGTTTGACTTTGGGCACGAGGATGATGATGGGTGGGGGACTTTTGACGCCAGTAGTAGAGAAAAGCCTGGCTGCCGAGGACCTAAACTAAGATCTCGAATGAATTCAATGCTTTGTGTTGAGCTGGATGTTATATTTCCGTCAGGGAAAGTAAAAGGGGCAGCTATGCAAAATGGCAATTTTTCAGGAAACAGCTCAAGCAAAGTAATGTTTAGAAGCGGGCCTGTTACTAGGCAAATGAAAAACAGAAATTTCGTTTCTCCTTCTCATGCCCCGCAACGACAGATAAGGACCGATAATAGAAAAACAAAACAAAGTAACCAGGGAACATCAATCGAACAAACAAGCATGATATATACAGACTCTGTCGTAAGTAGTGTCAGTGTAAAGGGCGGAAACCTTCATGATGTGACTGCTGCAATCGTGGGGGAGGGGGCTTTACTAATGGCCTTAGAAAGGGAGCATCTGGAGAGTGGGATTAGTTCCGGAATCCATTCACCGGTTCAAGTGTTTGGGAATAGACTTGCCAATGGACTTCGCGCGAGTTCACTGTTGAAGTTTAATAGTCATGTTTCCTCTGACCAAAGATGCTGAAACAATAATAAATAGCAGACCAAGAATTGTGATTGAATCACGGACAGAAATCCTTTTTAATGTTCGTTTTATTGAGACTATTTGCGAAAACTGCATTTAAGGACACCATTTTCAAAAGCTTAGTACGATTTGATCGATTCGCATTTTTTCTTCATTAGCGACAGCAATGAATTTCCGATCAGCAAAAAAATGCATTTTGGATGTCAAATCGACCCATTCCTTCGAGTCTGAAGTCACATGGTTCCTAGAAAACGCTCTTACCACACATTTACTCGGCTTGGCAGTTGAAAAGAAAATATATTCTTCACCATAACAATTGTACGTAGTCACTGCGTCCGCGCCATTGACTTTCCATGACACAACGGCACCAGCACCATTATATGTATCACATCCTAAACCAAATGGTGCAAAGAGAACCTTATTATTTACCTGTTTGACTGCACTTACAACTCGCATGTCAAAGGAAACTTTATCTTTCAAATGCACAGAAAACAGTCGGTCTAGTTCTGTTCTTGACGCAAAATGGCATGAGCGATCTTTATAGCAAAAAATGGCGCAACCGTTGGCCGTCATTTTAGAAGTCATTGATGACAACCGCGACACTGATTTAGAACACGTAGTGTCTGACGACAGCGTTAGCAGCACATCATTAATACTAAAATAGTCCAAAATTCCGCCTTGAGCATTGTAGCAATTGAACGCCGCCATGACTGCGTAGAGAGGTTGCTTGTCTTCGGCATTCAAAGAGCCAAACAAATTGCAAATTTTCAGTGCTTTTGGTTCCACTTGACAATCAACAAATACACAATCCAGGCTAATAACAGCCGGATACTCATACACCAACATATGCATTGCTGGGTTTTGGTGCTGTGCCATTAGGTCATAACCCCCAAGTTTTTTCAAAACGTCAAAATTTGTTTTGCCAATCTCATCCGCAATGTAAACAGGGCCCCCACTGATGGCACGAGAAGCTGCATGAAAGTCTGCTTCCGCATTAAACGAAAAAAACATATCCCAATCACCAAAGGTAACTGGCCTCGAAAGAATACTGGTCTTAATGTTTTCATAAACATGGCCTGCTGACTTTTGATCAGGAAAATAATCATCAGACGTTCGAATGCAATTTCCATTCTTAAGATTAAACAAAATTTCAATGCTGTGACACATGCAATGAATAAGTTCCTCAGATTTCTGCAAATCTCGCTCAGGGGGGTGCAACAACTTTTCTGGTGGCACGCTTGTAACTTGGCCACTCTTTTCATGAGAGTATAAACCAAAGTTTCTGTTGACAGACAACTGCAGAGAATCTTGGAATTCAAACATGCAGGTTTTTTTGGTTGCAGATCTTTTGTTGGCGCACACCCAGTATGGCAAAGAATCAATACCGCATTGGTTATCAACTTTCACAAAATTCACACCCTGGCACGAAAGGTATTTATGATATCCATTATAGAAGTTAGAGATTGAGCTGTCCGCAAAGTCTGGTAAATTCATGTCTTGAAGCTTAAATGTGTTCAGCTTTGGAATGTAGCCATCACAGCTATCATCCGAGGAGAACATTCCTATACATGAATTAGTCAATGAGTTTTTCCTGCGATTCTCGCTCACTCCTTTCCAATACCCTTCGAACGCATGCCAAACACCAACATACTCAACACCATAAGCAGCGCTTTTCAATACAGAGACAGTATTTTTCAACCCTTTCGGAAACTTGTCGTTTGCATTGTACGACATAAGACGCATTGATCCCCAGTCAACATCTTGCCAGCCGTCATCAATAAGCACATGCGAAGGTGTCATTCCCCCCTTGCTCGTAAAGTCGTCCATGAAATCTATTATCTTCTTTTCACTTACGTCCTTGTAAAATGCATTCCAAGTACACCAACCCAACCCAGAAAAGAGAGATTTTGCCTTCGGTTTGTCCTCCCTCATCTCAAAGTCATAGTGGTCCATTGACACGTCCTTTTGAAAACTTTCATTCAGAGAAACGTATTCTTTGGTTTTCAAAAAATTGCACAGGTCCCGAATGGCAGTGTGGACAACATTCAAGGGGTTAGTACCACACCCAACTAAGCACCTGCCGAACTCACAGTTGCTTGTCGCCGAGCTTTCTGTGACAGTTATTCTCATGGTTCCCTCAGAACGGTCAGGGAATGATAGTTGAGCAAGTCGGAACGTCGTCGTTGGATTGGTATCAGATGAAGAGCTATAGCTTTTCCCATACAACAATGGAATCAATACACAGAACATGCCATCTGTTCTTTCGTACAAACAAAGCCGAACGTTATCCAACCTTACCGGCTGGGATGGGTCTGATCCATTACCCATGACAGAGCACTCAGGCAGAAGCCAATTGGGGCCATTCATCCTCAGGGCCATCACTCGCTTGCATTTTAACAATGAAAATGTATTCTTGCCATCTCTATCGGTGGGGAAATCGTACAAATAAGAAAAGCAATACTGATCTCCAACTGATCCTGCAGATGCTTTTGACGCGATACTTGCAATGCCCACACTCTTATCCTCCATTCCCTTGCTTACTTTGCTCATTTCAATAATTGGAAGGGCTTCTGTTTCTCTGGGTGTCAGAATATTTCGCATCTTCCTTTTCCACCCAACACTCTCTCGCACGCATATGTGGATATTCTGGTTTGGTTCTCCAAACCAAACATAGCTATCTTCATCACTGCAGTTCTCAGGACTCTTACCCACTCGACCTCGCAAAGTCATCTCACAGTCTCCCTTTACTACTTTCATAGGGAATCGATAAACTGTGGCAGTTTCGTCCCAGCTTTCCTCCACTTCTTGCATTGCATACCCTCTCCATGCATTCTCCATGGCACCATTCCAGTTAGTCCACACCTCTGGCACTAAGGTTTCTTTCTGCTTCTCGGATAGATTACTACATGCTGATTCCAAATGGTTCCTGGTGTAGCAGGACACTTCTATCACAAACGTTGCCCCTACTGGGAGATTCACAAACGTCCCCAGTGGTGGAAACACACTTTTCACCTGGATAGGCAACTGCATAGCAATATAAAGGTCTTCCTTCTCTCTCTCTCTCTCTCTTTGACACTGAATTTAAATAAATCAAAACAACCAAAATAAAAAATAAAACAAATACAAAAAATAAAAGAACCAAAACAAAACAAAAATTTACAAAAATAAAATAGCTACTCACAGCAAGTGTGGACGAGCGAAGCTTGTGTAAGGGATCCAGTTTTGAGAAGCATAATTTTGGGGGATGGGGGTTTTATCCAATCAGAAGGCTGCATTTATCATATATCCTCGAAAAAATTGACCGTCAAAAAGGGCCTGAGCTGATGAGAGAAAAACGCTACGCTGCGCTTCGCTCAATAAAATATGCAGAAAATACACATTTTTCTATTTTTCTATTTTTGCTTTTCTAAATTTCTTCTTTGTGTTTTGCGTTTTATTACGTAGTCTTAGCTTTTTAAAGTTAACAATGATATGATACATTAATTAAGTGCAGTTGAGAAAGGGTAGAGAGGGGGTATTGTATTGACTGAAAAGACCTAGGATGATGAAGGGGGAAGATGGTGCATGGTCTTTATGCAAGCAAGAGAACACGCGCGATGTAGTACAGGAAACACCAGTCCTCCCTGGCCAATAGCAACAAGGTGATTTCCCTTTTGTGGTGTGGTGCCAAGGCTATTGGAGATGACTATGTATTGGAACCCACCAGAGAAGAATACCGTCTTGCAGTTTGTACAGTGTGTTTGGAGGAGACGAAGGGCGTGCAAGGTGTCGGTGGGGAGCTTCCATAATTCTTTAGTTCTCTGTTGTGGTTGTATGGAGAAGTCTTGATTGTCATTTCTGTCTGTGAGAATGTCCGCATTCTTGTGTGAAGAAGAATGTGAAGAAGTGAGTGAGTGTGGATTGTTATTAGTATTACTACAGTCATTGAACAGGCAACGGGCACTGAGCTCTGAGAGGGAGAGGAGCTGACTGCTGTTTGAAGGAGGAACATTGTTTGCAAAAGTGTACAGATATGAGTGTGATGGGTGCGCTTCCTCGTCACTGCCATCTGGAACAGGAAGAAGATGCACTAGACTAAGCCGTTCTAGATGCACACTCAATCCAGATACTAATGGGGCACAAGTGTCTTGATGCTGTATATACAATACTCTGTTTTGGCCGGGCTCCTCAATATCCTCTAGGCCCGCTACTGTTGGTGCCAAAGGCGTGTTACCATCAAGACGAAGTTCGATATTTTTTCGTGCTCTGTGCTCTTCTTTCACTGACACAAGTCCAGATGGAAGAAATCCTAAACTGTTATTTGCTGCATTCAGGAAGTTTAAGTTGCGAAGGCAGCCAATCGAATATGGGAGACTCTTTAGGACATTATTGGACACGTCTAGCCACTCTAGTTGATCCAAAAATCCCAGACTATTGGGCAATGACTGGAGTTGGTTCCCAGCCAAGTTAAGATGAGTAAGATTATTGGAAATATACACTATCCGCTGCCATAGATGAGAGTCCTTTCCAACAGAATATCGGGACAGAGGAGGAAATTCCCCTTTAGTGTCATGATCTTTACTCTCATCATAGCCAAAGGAAGAGTTACTGGATGAACAAAGGCACCACACTGGGAAGAGGGAGTCGGGGAGCGAGGAAAGGGAATTGAATTCTAGCGAAAGGATCCGTAAATCCGGTAGCTCGTTAAGGAGACTACTGGGTATGTGCGCGAGGGTATTGTGGGAAAGATTCAATTCCTGAAGTCCCGACAGACATAGAAGGAGTGGATTTACATGGCCCAGCGAGGCGAAAGATATTTCCAAATGTCTCAAGTGCTGCCTATTTTTGAGAATACGTTTGTCAAAAAAATATCCGTTTGCTTTGCGAAATAGTTTACAGGTACACTTGGAAAATCTTAAAGAGGAAATATTGGACAAACCATAAAACTCGTCTGGAATCCGCGTACAATTCATAATTCCACGGAATTGTATATCAAGATTTACCTTTGTGACAGTAGAATATTCCCCTGATGTTTTCTCTTTCTCCCGCCCTGCCCCTGTTAGCTCTTTCTGCCTTCCATTTTTTGTATTTCGCTTCGGATAACATGCTATGCTAGCTACAATCCCTTCCATCGTGTGTACTAAATGTTCGTCATTACGTATCATGCAATACTTGTGTGTGATGATCTCTGTGTCCTCGTTTTGTTCACGACCTTGTTCAGGTGCCCCTCGAAGTGTCTCGGGCTCTTCTTTAGCCATGACTTGTTCTTAATTTTGCAAGAGCAATTACCAAAGTAACAAATCTATCTATATTCTTTCTCTTTGAACTTTTTAAACAAGCACTTCTCTCATTTCTGACAAAAAAATCAAAAA
>PDIM01010365.1:38543-50727 GCA_002811675.1 Ichthyosporea sp. XGB-2017a
AAAAAAAAAAAAAGAAAAAAAACAAAAAAAAAAAAAAAAAAAAAAAAAAAGAAAAAAAAAAAAAAAAAAAAAAAAAAAAAAACGTTATTTTGACAAAAAAAAAAAAAAAAAAAAAAAAAAAAAAAAAAAAAAAAAAAAAAAAAAAAAAAAAAAAAAAAAAAAAAAAAAAAAAAAAAACACAAAAAAAACCGTTTTCTCGACCAAAACAAAACAAAAAAAAATGATTTCGAACCAACAAAACAACCAAACAAAAACTTATTTCCACACAGGGCTTTTCCTCACACCCTCGCAGTTAATGATTTTGAGTGTTCTCGGAGAGTCTGGTATGGTCCATGTATAAGCTTTTTGGTGTGGGAGACTCTTTCATTCTGGGGCGAGTACCAAGCAGTGCCAGCCAATATTCATTCATCCAATTGAAAATTTCAACTAAAACTTTGTGAAAAGCTAAACTTATTCACAGTTCAAATTTCAAAAAAGTTTACTCTCTTCATTATTTTCTTTTCTTTACTATTGAAAATTGATCCTCGCTCCCAAACGACCTCCGCATTTTCCAATAATTGTTTTTCATTATAGAGGTACGAAGGTGTGAGATTTTACTTAAAAGTCCCGGTACTTGCATGGACTTTCCTGCGGTCTTAAAAATGGCGTGAAATATAATGCTCTATTACACAAACTATTTGTACAGCGTAACGCTGATAAGATTGAAGGACTAGTCTCGCTGAATTATAGGGCATTTCCAAGGGTCTCGCTTATCAGAGACCGTGTTCTTAACGCAGAATCACAGATGGATGGGTGCGAATGTGTGACATTTACTGTCCGCCATTAAAATTGCGGACCGCTGTAGAACTCCCACTATTTTTTGCTTTTCAGAATACGTATAAAAGGGCACCTCGCATACACTGTGCAAAAGGAGAAACCAACAATTACAAAGTTTAAAACATAACAGTAATAATAGTTTAAAGATCTAAATCTTCCATTTTATCAAATTCATTCACTATGCCTAAACAAATCATCTGCGCCGTTGACGAGAGTGACAACTCCTGGTACGCTCTTAACTACATCCTCAACTCCGGTCTCTACTGCACCGGGGACATGATCACTCTCCTTACCTGTGTTAACAAGAGCTTCAGCGCCTATGGCACTGCCCTCAACGGAAATGTCGCTTCCAAACAATCCTACGACACCGCTGATAACAAGAGCAAAGGTAGCTCGGCCAAGAGAGCCATCCAGGAGTACCAGACTGTGTGCCGCCAGGCCGGAGTCCCAGCCGAATGTGTCCGCCCTGTTGCCCTTAAGGGAGATGCCCGTATGGCCATCGTTCAGTATTGCGATGAGCACAACTCCCTTGTCGATGACTTCCCCACCAGTGTCCTTGTGATGGGAAGCCGTGGATTGGGATCTATCAAGCGCGCATTCTTGGGTTCCGTCTCTGACTACTGTGTGAAGCACTGCAAGTGCCCCGTCATGGTCATCAAGGTCCCTGAGGAGAACTAAAGAAGAAGAAAGAAGAAGAAAGGGAGGGGATGATATAAGCATGGAATATTGACTATTAAATGTATTATATTTTCTCTTTGTATAGACACTACAAAAATTTGTACACAAAACAATTTTCTAATTAATTTAAATTAATAAAGAAACCAAATCCAGAGAACCTCAAAATCAAAAAGTTTGAAGAGCTCGTGACACACACACATATTTTTTTTTTTGTGAAATACCATTAAAGAAAGAACAGTTTATGCAAGAAAGCAAAAGAGAAAAGCAAAATAAAAAATAAGGGACTTCATGTGAAGGAGCAAAAAGAAAAAGATATTCATATAAAATTTCTGGGGGACCTATTGATGTATTTTTATTTTTATTTTCATTGTTATTTTATTATTATAATATTCTTTATTTTTTCATTGTAGAATCACAATATTTTAAGAAATACATAGTGATTTTTTAGTGTTGGTGTTGGTGTTGTGCTGTGTTGTTGGTTTTGTGTCCGTTTCTCTTACTCCCTGTACCGGTACTAGTGAGAGGATAAGAAGGGGGTGTTTTGTATATATATGTTTGGGGGGATTAGACAGGCATTGTTGATTAACAGGAGGGAATCATTGTGCTTTTGGAAAATAGCGTCAAAGCGATTATCGAATTCCTTCAGGCGTGACTTTGTATCATCGTTTTGTGTATCGTGTTCTCTAAATGGAATATCGTCCCCAACGAGTATTTGCAGTGGAAGAATAGCTTCGGAGTACTATTCTGGGAATAATCAAAGTGTTTGGTACAATCAACTTCAACAACAGCAGACTAGGACTATTACAATGAGCAGTGATAGTAAACAAAGCAGCAGTAGTACTCATAGAGTATTTGTGGCCCTGGGAACTAACCTCGGGGATCGGGTGGGCAATATGAAGGCGGCAATGGCTGTGATAAAGGGGCGTTTTCATTTTCAGACCGCTGCTCAAAGTGCAGCCGTTTTCTCAAATGTGTATGAGACGGCAGCCGAATATGTGACTGATCAGCCCCCGTTCCTGAATGCGATGGTGCAGGTATGTATTTTTTCCTTTTTGAAAGTAGAAAAAAGCGTCAATCAGTATGTAGCCTTTTGTTAAGTGACTCTCTGGTGGTTCTTTGGTATTGACTTTTACTTGTTTATTGCTCATTGCTTTTAGTTTGAAACAAGTCTAACTCCCGAAGAGCTCTTGAAAACGTTGAAGGATGCAGAACAAGAGATTGGACGACGGGAAACTTTCAGATGGGGACCGCGGGTTATTGATTTAGACATTATATTTTATGATGACATAGCAATGAAAACAGAGTCCCTGATAATCCCCCATGAGCGAATGCATGAGCGCATCTTTGTACTGAAACCCCTTTGCGAGTAAGTATCCATCTGCATCCGTTGTAACGACGATATCTTCGAAAAACCCCGATTTTTTGCTTTACTTACCCTTCGTTTGTTTTTTTTTTGTGTTCTATATTTGGTTTACATCCCTCTCTCTCTGAAATGTAGTATCGATGGAGATAAAAAGCACCCTATCATGGGCGTAACTTGTAGGGAACTTCTGGCCAGAGTAGAAGCCCAAGAAAGCGCCTCTCCACCCCCAAAAGTTTTGTCTGATTTTTGAAAGCAACTGCTCTTATGACCAGCTTCAAATTTCAGCTTCCCTGTATGTTATCAGCCCCTCGCATATGCCCGATTTGTTGCGCAGGGGTGAGCATCAGTGTATACCCGGAATTCAAAACCTGTAATTTAATCTTTTCCGCCGTCCGTTGAAGGAACACAGGAGCGCACGCTTGTTACATCAAAAGAGCAAGAGTGACAGACACGAAAAACCAAAAACACCAGCTTATAAACGTTAGAAATAAAAAGAAGGGAGGGAAAGCTAAAAGCAGTGTGTCAATTATTTGATATGCAATTTCATAATTTCTGCACGTGGAGGAAATGCGCCACAGTTACATGTATACAGTATAGCCCAGACCGCTGATTAATAATTAGATAATTATTAGGGCTGCAACTTGCAAGGCCTCGAGTCTCGAGTGATATCCCCTCTAGTACTATGTAGTGTTCCCTGTCACTGCTTGGCTGAATGTTGTGAGATTATTAGGGAGACTGGGTGTGTTTGATTTGGTTGTATGGTGGAGGTATACAGGAAGGAAGGAAGGAAGGAAGGAAGGAAGGAAGGAAGGAAGGAAGGAAGGGAAGAAGAAGAAGAATAAATACAATTTTGTTTTTGTTTTTTTTTTTTTTGGGGGGGGGGGGGTGTAGACGACGGTTTCGGCGAACAGAAATCAAAAAGCCACAGAAGATTGTACTGTTGTGGAGTTTTCCAAGGAGGGAAAGTAAAATGGGAATAGTCAGACTTGGATCGAGTGTTAGTTTCTGTGGGCTGTTGATTCTTGTCCATTTGTTGTCATGCTCGTCGTCGCCACTCTTGTTAGGTGCCTCGGGAGGGAAATCAGGGGAATTGATGAGTCATGGAAGCAGAGTTGCAATGGGGCTTGGGAATGAGCAGGGGATGGTTAAGAATGTGAGGAGAAATATTATGGAGGATGCGACCAGCAAGTGCAATCCTAATGATACAAATGCTAACAATCCTAATAGAGTGTATCTATGTGATGCTATTTGTGTGTGCAGGTGGAAGGATACCAAAGGCATAATAACGGTGGAAATTTTAGAGTGCTCTCCCTCGTTACCAAAGCAATTATCAACCTGCTATGGGGCTTTGGATCCCGTGTACTTTGGCAATGCGACGATAAATTTGAAAACTGTCTACCTATTCAACATCACTAGTGTAGGGAATTTTCTTACCCAGTTTCCTGAACTCCAAAAACTAACGATCAAGTACGATATCAATGGAATGATAAAGGCGGGGGAGTTTGAAGGTCTTGTCAATTTGAAGTGGCTGAGCATAAGCTCCGAACTCTTTAGTTCCAAGGAAAGAGGGCCCATGGCATCATTAAATTTGGGCAATTTAACCGACGTGTTTGAAGAGCTACCACAGGCGTATGACGTTGATTTTCGTGGGATTAATACGAGTAGCCTCAATTTCGAAAAGGTTTTTCCTCGATTGAGGACATTAACTGTCTCAGGCAGAGCCATGACTGATGGTTATTTTTGTCAAAATACACTTCCACTCTTAGAATCTTTGGTTTGGAGAGATTTAAACACAGGACAGGTAGATTTATCTAATTGCCTGGACAATAAGAAGCCACGACTTAATACGCTGGGGTTGGATTCGATGGTCGCGTCGGGAAATATTTCGGGGTTGAACGTAACACGACTGACTTTGACTGATGTTGATTTTGAGAGTCAATTGTTAGCGAATATTTTAAGTCAGGCATATCTCACTTCAATAAGCATTTCGAGTATGACAATGTCAGGCCAGAATATTACGAAAATGCCAGACGGGTTTAGTTCCCTGAAGTATATGCAATATGTTTGGGTGAGACAAGTTCCACTGGAGACACTGCCATTACCAGGAATTGAGTCACCTTTGAAGTACTTTTCATGTAGTTGGGCGAACATAGGAATGGTAGATTTCAATTCCTTTTCTGCTTACCGTGACACTCTTACAGATATTTATTTAGATTCCGCCAATATACGCGATGTTGTTTGGCATACTGTACAGCTTGCAGACATAGATTTTGCTACGGTTGATTGCTCACTTTTTTCGGGCAGTCTTTATAAAGTCGACACATTGGAAGTTAGTAACAACAAGCTGGAGAGTATTCCTTTCTATCTTGGATGTATCATGCCCAATTTAACTTCATTGAGAGCTCCGAATAATAGGCTAATTGAAGCACATTTTGGTGTTCAGTTAAACTTGACTGATCTTGATTTAGCGAATAATTTTATTTCCTCGATTAAATGCAATGGGAATGTATTGGAAAGGGATTTAAGGACCAATTTGAACATAAACAATAATCGACTTGTTCATTTTGGGGATTGCAATCTGGGGAGAACTACAAACTTTGGATCCCTGTTGCTGAACAATAATCGCTTAAAGTCTTTGAATAACAGCTTTGATGGGGCAACCATAATCAATGGTATAGATTTAAGTGGTAACCAATTTGTGGATCTAAAGAATGTCTTGTCAAAGTTTGCAGAGGTGGGCTATGTTAACCTCGCGAATAATAATATCAGTTCCATTGATTTTAGCGCCTTGCCAATGAATGTTTCTAGTTCAGTTCAAAGTCTAAATTTTAGTGGCAATATCCTTGAATCATGCTATAATATTTCTTTGAACAAGTATATGTCACAACTGGAGACCATTGACTTAAGTCATAATCAATTAACGGAATTGCCCAGTAATTGCTTCTGGCAAGGGAACAATATACCGGATTTACAAGGATTTGAACATTTTTATGTGGAGTACAACAAAATTAGCAAAATACACCCACGAGCTCTTCGTAATCTGGAATCTCTTAAAAGTGTATATCTACGCAACAATAGCATAGAAACGATTCCAGAGCCATTCATGCTAAACTGTGGTAATACTCTTGGTGTGGAGGTGGACCTACGATTCAATTCTATTGGCTCCGTTGATCTGGCGGCTTCCTTTCAGAGAACCATTGTTTCAAAGATTGATTTGTCGCATAACAAGCTTACGGAAATACCATTCTTCAATTCATCTCTCATTGGTATGTTTACTAACGCCAGTACTACCTCTCTCTCTCCCTTTGCCCTGGTTCTATCACACAACCAGATTACTTCGGAAAATGCATCATTTTGCCCTCCTGGGATCGATGCAAATAGTCTCCAGTTTCAGCTTGTGCAGGCTTTGGTATTGTCTGACAACCTTTTGACACGTGTACCTCTGAAACTCCAAGAGTGCCAAGGATATGGTTGGCTTGATGTTTCTTCGAATGATATCGAATTTATAGAAGACTCTAGCAATGGGAGCCCGCTCTCTTTTCTGTATTTGGAAGAAACTGGTTTAACAGCTCTCCCTTACGACTTTTACGAGCGGTTTGGCTTGATTGAGAAACTACGGCTGTCCCCCAACATTATTTGTTACAAGCTTGGACTGCAGAATTTGCGTGCTTTTGCCAATACGACCTCCGTTTCAGCAAGCGTTGGCCATGGACTTTATACCCTGTATAATCCCGATTTTAAGAAGCCTTTGAGCCGTACTTCGTTTTTCAATTTGTTTAATGAGCTGAACTATGACCAGGAGCTCAACACTTGCAATTTAACTGAAGTGAATGGCGGGGCAGGCGCTATTGTTTCCTTTGTGGAAGCAAATGAATTCTACGAGAATAATGATTACACAACTGTTTGCGAATATGACCCAGCACTCTCTAATAATCAAATCGTGTTAGATTGCGCCGCTAATGGAACCGGATTGTGTATTCCTGGGAATGAGAAGAAGGGCTCGTATGCGCATTGTGTTTGTACTGATGGCTATATAGGAGATGGTTTTGTGTGCGTTTTAAATGAACAAGAACATATATATTTTTATGCCCCTGACTTTTTGGCATTATACGTGACACTTTTGGCGGCATTTGTTGCATACTTTTCAATTTTGTTCTTTGTAATTCTCTTTGCAAAGTTTCTTGTTCCGAGAAAAGGAAAAGAGAGCATTCTGTGGAATGGTTCGCCTATATTCGGAATGAATGCCTTTTGTGAAGAAGGGGTGGTACAATTTGAAAGTGAAGAATGTGAATTTTCTGCATATAATGCGCCGTTCCAAAGCGATTATATAGATGGGTCCCAAGTGACGACGACGCACACTTTGAATGCTTTGAAAGAAATTGACGAAGATGGCGAACATGAGTATGACCAACCAGTGGACTATGGTGATTTCTACGATGACGATGAATATATGGATCGAGAGACGGGGTACTGCCATTTTGGAAGGCCGAGAGCTTCCGATCCTACCATTCACTCTTTGCAACTGAAAGATGAAAACTCTTATATGGAACCAATTGAGGAAAATACTACAACCACGTACGCGTTAGATTCCCACTCGAATGCTGAACAACCTTACATGGAACCATACGACGTCGTTGGTGTAGAACATGCGAATAGAGAGCGTGAAGGGGGAACAGGATGAGATTCCACTGAAACAGATTGACATTATTATTGTAAATAAATGATTGATTGGCCAAGGAACCCTATTGGTCGAGTACCACTAAAAGAGCTGTGATGTGGTTGTGGGAAAGAAAACTAACTGTCCAGACCAATCAGCTGCCACATCATAAATGACGCACGCAGCTGCTCGCTCCCTTCTTTTTGACAGGGAGAGCTGTGTTTTGAATTGCGTGGTGTGGGAAGATTTATAAGGGAAGGAAGGAAAGAAGGAACGAAGGAGGGCTGTGCTGTGGGGAGGTGGAGGAAGATTTGAAGAAGAGGAAGAAGAAGAGGAAAAAAATTAATACCTTTAAAGAAGGAGAAGAAGAAGAAGAAAAGAAATACCAGAAAAGAGAAGAATGGAAAGGCATTTTTTTTGAGTTTTGGGGTCGATTCCTAAGACAACCAGAAAAGAGATACAGACAGTAGTTTTTTTTTGTAATAGTGGACAAATCAAGGAAGGGGATACTTGGTAAGAAAGGGGGAAGCAGCAAGCAAAATGGGAATAGTCGCAATTGGATCGAGGGTTAATTTCTGGGGACTGTTGATTTTTGTCCATTTGTTATCTTGCGCGTCCTCCCCACCAATGTCGAGTGCATTGAGAGGGGAATCGGGTGCCTTGTTAAGGCATGGGAACGGTGATACATTGGGGTCTGAGGTAGAGCAGGGAATGATTAAAAATGTGAGGAGAAATAGTAAAGGGAATGCGAGTAACAAGTGCTATCCTAATGAAACAAATGCCAACAATCCTAATAGAGTATATCTTTGTGATGCTATTTGTAAGTGCAGATGGAAGGATACCAGCGACATAATATCGGTGGAGATTATAGAGTGTTCTCCCTCGTTACCAAAGCAATTATCCACCTGCTATGGGGCTTTGGATCCCGTGTACTTTGGCAATGCGATTATGAATGTGAGCAAAATAACGCTATCCAATATCACTAGTGTAGGGAATTTTCTTACCCAGTTTCCTGAACTCCAAAAACTAACGATCAAGTACGATATCAATGGAATGATAAAGGCGGGGGAGTTTGAAGGTCTTGTCAATTTGAATTGGCTAGTGATATTTTCAGAGCCCTTTGTGGCCAGCGTAGTACCACCAATAACTGTCTTAGATTTGGGTAACTTAACGGAACTACTTGGTCGGCTACCAATGACCTATATTGCTGAGTTTCGTGGGATTGATACAACTAGCCTCGAGTTCGAAGAGGTGTTTCCTCTGTTGAGGTCATTAATTGTTGTAGGCGGAGCCATGACGGATGGTTTTTTTTGTCAAAGTTCTCTTCCGTACCTAGAAGATTTGACTTGGGGAGATCTAACAAGAGTGCCAGTCGACTTAACAAATTGCCTGGACAACAAGAAGCCAAGGTTAAAGACTTTAGTGTTAGATTCGATGGTCGCATCGGGGAATATTTCGGGATTGAACTTGACACGTCTCACTTTAAGTGACAATGATTTTGAGAGCGGGCTTTTAACGGATATTTTAAGTCAGAAATATCTAACATTGGTAAGTATCCGGAGCATAGCCTTGTCAGGCCAGAATATGACCAAAATGCCTGAAGGATTTAGCTCCCTGAAGTATATGGAGCGTGTTTCAGTGAGTCAGGTTCCTCTGGAAAAATTGCCATTGCCAGGAATTGAGTCGCCTTTATGGTTCTTTTTATGTGACTCGGCTAACCTGGGGGTAGTAGATTTCAATTTCTTTTCTGCCTATCGTGACACTCTTACAACTATCCATTTGTCCTCTTGCAATATCCACTATATTTTGTGGAATAATATAGAGATTGCAAACATGGGCGCTAGTTCTGTTGATTGCTCGTTTGTTTCGGACAGTCTTTATAAAGTCGATGCATTGGATGTTGGTTATAACAAACTGGAAAGTATTCCCTTCAATTTCGGGTGTATCGTCCCCAATTTAGCTTCATTGACAGCTCCAAATAATAGGCTGATTGAGGTTCATTTTGGTGTTAAGTTAAGCTTGAGCGATCTTTATTTGCAAAATAACTTTATTTCGTCAATTAAATGCAACGAGAGTGTATTGGGAAGTTTGCGTTCGTTGGTTAATGTGAACTTAGACAATAATCAACTTGTTCATCTTGGTGATTGCGAATTGGGAAAAAATGCAACTTTAGGAAATCTGAAGCTGAATAACAATCGCTTAAAATCCTTGAATAACAGTTTTGCCGGGGCAACAATAATTTATACTTTAGGTTTAAGCGATAACGAGCTTGTGGATGGGGATCTAGGGAGCGTCTTGTCAGAATTTGCTGAACTGAGGTATGTTAACCTCGCGAATAATAACATAAGTTCCGTTGATTTTAGCGCCTTGCCAATGAATGTTTCTATGTCCGTTCAAAGTCTAAATTTTAGTGGCAATATCCTTGAATCGTGCTATAATGTTTCTTTGAACAAGTATATGTCACAACTGGAGACCATTGACTTAAGTCATAATCAATTAACGGAATTGCCCAGTAATTGCTTTTGGCAAGGGGACGATATACCAGATTTACAAGGATTTGAAAATTTTTATGTGGAGTACAACAAAATCAACAAAATACACCCACGAGCTCTTCGTAATCTGGAATCTCTTCACAGTGTATATTTACGCAACAATAGCATAGAAACGATTCCAGAGCCATTCATGTTTAACTGTGGTAATACTCTTGGTGTGGAGGTGGACCTACGATTCAATTCTATTGGCTCCGTTGATCTGGCGGCTTCCTTTCAGAGAACCATTGTTTCAAAGATTGATTTGTCGCATAACAAGCTTACGGAAATACCATTCTTCAATTCATCTCTCATTGGTATGTTTACTAACGCCAGTACTACCTCTCTCTCTCCCTTTGCCCTGGTTCTATCACACAACCAGATCACTTCGGAAAATGCATCATTTTGTCCTCCTGGGATCGATGCAAATAGTCTCCAGTTTCAGCTTGTGCAGGCTTTGGTATTGTCTGACAACCGTTTGACGCATATACCTTTAAAACTCCAGGAGTGTATAGGATATGGTTGGCTTGATGTTTCTTCAAATGATATTCAATTTATACAGGATTCTATCAATGGAAGTCCCCTATCTTTTCTTTATTTGGAAGGCACTGGTTTAACAGCCCTCCCTTATGACTTTTACCGACGGTTTAGCTTGGTTGAGAAACTTCGACTGCCCCCCAACATTGTTTGCTATAGAATTGGACTACAGAATTTGCGTGCTTTTGCTAATACAACCTCCGTATCCGTAAAAGATGGCTATGGACTGAGTAGTCTGTATCTTCCTGAATTTAAGTCGAAGCCCTTGAGCCGTACGTCGTTTTTCAATGCATTTAATGAGTTATTCGACGGTCAGGAGCTTAACACGTGCAACTTAACTGAAGTGAATGGTGGCGAAGGCGCTATTGTTTCCTTTTTGGAAGCAAATGAGTTCTACGAGAACAATGATTACACAACTGTTTGTGAATCCGACCAAGCTCTCTCTAATAATCAAATCGTGTTAGATTGCGCCGCTAATGGAACCGGATTGTGTATTCCTGGGAATGAGAAGAAGGGCTCGTATGCGCATTGTGTTTGTGCTGAAGGCTATATAGGAGATGGTTTTGTGTGCGTGTTAAATGAACAAGAAGACATATATTTTTATGCCCCAGGCTTTTTGGTCCTATATGTAACACTTCTGACGGCATTTGTGGCATATTTTTCAATTTTGATCTTTGTAATTCTCTTTGCAAAGTTTCTTGTTCCCAGAAAAGGAAAAGAGAGAATTCTGTGGAATGGTTCGCCTATATTCGGAATGAATGCCGTTTGTGAAGAAGGGGTGGTACAATTTGAAAGTGAAGAATGTGAATTTTCTTCATATATTGCATCATTCCAAAGGGATTATATTGATGGGTCCCAAGTGGCAACGACGCATACTTTGCATTCTGTGAAAGAAATTGACGAAGATGGCGAGCATGAGTATGACAAACCATTAGACTATGAGAAAGGCGACTTTCATTTTGGAAGACGGAATTCTTGCGATCCTAACACGGTCTGTATGCAACTAAATAATGAAAACCCTCATATGGGACCAGACGAAAAGCATACCACTACCTCTTATGCCGTACAGTCTCCCTCGAATGCGGAACAACCCTATATGGAACCATACGATATGGACCTCGAGCTTGGGCACAGAGAACGTGAGGGGGAACAGGATGAGATTCAACTGAAATAAATTGGAATGTCTGACCTCCCCATAAAGCATAAAACATGCTGTAAATAAAGATATATGCGATATATGCTTATTTATGTTTACATATATAATATATAAGATGGAAAGGTACATATATTTAGCTCATCCCCTCTATGTTCCACAAGTTAAGTACTGGTAACTGGAGGTAAAAGGTAACCGAGGGCTCATGAAGGACGTTTCAGCAGGCCGGGGTGCATGGTGTTTGTTTACAACGAACAATTATAGTCACACAACTCACACGTCCCTGCTGCGCTGCGGTCACTCGAGACTCGAGTCCAATATGAGTCCACATAATTGCAAGCGTGGGTTGTGTTAATTATTTGGCCTTGTTTATTTTATTTTATTTTATTTTATTTTATTTTATTTGTTTATTTTTGTTTGTTTCCTTTTTATTATTATTATTATTATTTTAT